>BOPP01000044.1:812131-822674 GCA_017312745.1 Gryllus bimaculatus
GGCGAGGGCGGACGGGGCGGCGGGGCGGCGAGGGCGGCGAGGGCGGCGAGGCGGCGAGGGCGGGCGAGGGCGGCGAGGGCGCGAGGGCGGCGAGGGCGGCCGAGGGCGGCGAGGGCGGCGAGGCGGCGAGGCGCGAGGCGGCGAGGGCGGCGAGGGCGGCGAGGGCGGCGACTGGGCGGCGAGGGCGCGAGGGCGGCGAGGGCGGCGAAGTGGCGCGAGGGCGGCGAGGCGGCGAGGCGCGAGGGCCGCGAGGGCGGCGAAGCCTAGACAACCCCGATATCCTCACACATTTCCCGACCAAGCTCCTCAAGAAGCTGAAATCTCCAACGTATGCTTTTCTTCTGAGCCTTACGTTGCAGGATATGGGCTGGGTCTGTGAATGGGGGCCTGGCGGTATTCCCAACCTCATATATCACCCTAATCCCTTATCTTTGCACCTTAAACCGGTCTGCGGAATATGATAATCTTGTTCATCAATAACTGCACAGTCTTAAATTTAATTGTAAGAATTACATTGAAAGTATTGTTATACTTACAAAAATGTATATGTGGCTGCTGTTCATGGTTAATTTCCAAAAATGCAATTATGACATTTTTAACTTCCCTTGCCTCAGCTACATTATTGAATATAATGATGTTTTTACAAACTTAAAATTTGTTCTCACAAAAAACACAATTTTTTTAATTAAATATAAGGTACTTGTTTGGATATATAAATAGTTTTCGTGTAATATTGAGTGAAATACTGGGCAATTTTAAAAATACGAATTTTCTCGATCTGAAAAGTGTCTCCAAAATTGTAATTTAATCTTTTTTAACAGATTAGTGGTCAAATGCACGAAATGATAATAAACGTTATTTTGATGTATTCTTTTGGCTTTTCGAAAAAAGTCAGTCAGTTTCTTCTCCGTCCTTGCTCCGGCTCGCTGTGCCTGTAAGCAGAGTTTCACCAATACTTGATATTCCTCGATCGACCGATTTCTCTTGATTACGGGGCCACTATGATTTTGATTAAAACCCCTCATTTTGGTGCTTGTTTGGTGTACTTGTATATAATGACCCCAACTTTTTTAAAATTGACCCAAAATGGCTTAAGATATTTTTTTTAAAATCTTATTCCTCACTTAGAAGAAAGTAGGTCTTATCAAATAGAGCACGTCCATTTTCAATAAAAATGTTCGAAAATAGCAAATTTTTACCTCTCCCTACAATTATAACATTGTAGAAAGAGGTATATCTTCTTAATGGAAATCTCTGTTCTTCAAAAATTTAGATTTTATAATAAGGAAATATACCTTACTTTTAAATATTAGTGATTTTTCGAGTGTTCGGGTGTCGTGTGTAAAACAATATAATTTGAAAAAAAAAATTTCTAAATGTTCTATAATATATTTTCAAGAGGAATGTACAAAGTACGCTTAAAGCAAATAGCACATGGTCTGATTTTCTTAAAATTTCTAAAAATTACAAAAATATGGAGAAAGTGTATGTGCGTGTTGATTATAAGAATTACTACATAGTGTAGTATAGTTGTATAATATCGCATTTATAAAAAATGTGCTGTCTATTTGGGCATATATTTCGGAAAATTAAAACTTACTATTCAGAAAAATATGCGACCGGTCTTTGTAGCTTGTTAAAAACTAGCATTAGGTTGTTGTCAAGAAAATATAGGCGACTCCATCTTACTCCTATATCACTGTACATAATATTATTTATTATTTTAATTTTGAATTGTTTAAATTCAAAGTTTTGCAAACTATCGAATTGCCGTACTTCGTGCTTTTACTACGAATTCCACATTTTTATTGAACATTTTGATAAACATTTCGCCCGCGTTTATAACGGTTTACTTCGTTTAATTTCAGTCTTATTACTTATAGCTTTTTAAATAAAGGATCTAGAGTCAAAAAAACCGCTTGTTGCTACATGTGAATGAGTTACAAATTTTAAAATCAACAAAATGGAATTCATTGAGCTGCCCTTAATTGCTGAAAAAATTACAACTTTACATGAAACCAACCTTTGAAAGGCAAGCGTCTCAAACGCAAACAACATTCCTACACATGAGTCATTTTAATGGCTTTCTAAAACCATTCATGTCGAAGAACATCGAATAATGCTTTTAGGTTGCCACAGTATAACAAACGAATATACAAAAAACTCGAATGAGAGTTGAAACAGCTTGTTTGCTCAGTCAATAATGCAAAATAATGATGATATTTATCTTACCATTATTAATAACGATTCTATGTGCCTTCTTACATATTGTTTTGGATGTTTTTAATGCCACCTCTACTCAGAAATCTAGGTTTTGCAATTTATCTCTTCTGCCTAGACAACCCCGATCACCTCACACATTCCCGACCAGCTTCTCAAGAAAAGGCTGAATCTCCAACGTATGCTTTCTTCTGAGCCTACGTGCAGGCATATGGGCTTGGAGTCTTTGTGATGGGGACCTGGCGGCATTCCCGCCCCACATATCACCCTTAATCCCTTATATTGACCTTAACCGGTCTGCGGAATATGATAATCTTGTTATCAATAACTGCACAGTTAAATTTATTGTAAGAATACATTGAAATATTTATATACTTACAAAAATGTCATATGGCTGCTGTTCACTGGTAATTTCCAAAAATGCAAATTATTGACATTTTTAACTTCCTTGCTCAGCTACATTATTGAATATAATGATGTTTTTACAAATAAAATTTGTTCTACACAATTTTTTATTAATATAAAGTACTTGTTTCGGATATATAAATAGTTTTCGGGTAATATTGAGTGAAATATTGGCTATTTTACAAAAACGATTTTCTCGGAAGTGTCTCCAAATTGTAATTTTAATCTTTTTGCATGGATATTGTGAAATGCACGAAATGATAATAAACGCTATTTTGATGTATTCTTTTGGCTTTTCGAAAAAAGTCAGTCAGTTTCTCCTTCCGGCCGTTGCTCCGGCCGCTGTGCCGTAAGTAGGAGTTTCGCCAATATTGATATTCCTCGATTCGACCGATTTCTTTGATCACGCGACCACATGAATTTGATAAAACCCTCATATTTGGTGCTTTAGGATACTTTATATAATGCCCCAACCTTTGTAAAATTGACCCAAAAATGCCTTTAATATTTTTCTTTAAATTCTTATTCTCACTTATAAGAAAGTAGTCTTATCAAAATAGAGCACGTCCATTTTCAATAAAAATGTTCGAAAATAGCAATTTTTGTACCTCTCCCTACAATTATAACATTGTAGATAAGAGGTATATCTTTTTAATGAAATCTGTTCTTCAAAATTAGATTTTTAAATAAGGAAATATACCTTCTTTTAAATATTAGTATTTTTCGAGTGTTCGGGTGCCTGTGTAAAACAAAGTAATTTTGAAAAAAAAGATTTTCTAAAAAATGTTTCTAATTATATATTTTTCAGGAATGTACAAAGTACGCTTAAACAAATAGCACATGTCTGATTTTTTTAAATTTCTAAAAATTACAAAAATATGAGAAAGTATGTGCTGTTGTAGCAATACTACTTTAAATATAGTAAAAATGTGCTGTCTATTTGGGATATATTCGAAAATTAAAACTTACTATCATAAAATATGTCGACCGTCTTTGTAGCTTGTAAAGGAACTAGCATTAGGTTTTGTCAAGAAAATATAGGCGACTCCATTCTTACTCCTTATCACTGTAAATAATATTAATTTTTATTATTTTAATTTTTGAAATTTTTAAATTCAAAGTTTGCAAACTACGAATTTGCGTACTCGTTGCTTTACTACGAATTCCACATTTTTAATGAACATTTTATAAACATTTCACCGGTATAACGGTTTACTTCCGTTTATTTCATGTTCTTATTACTTATAGCTTTTTAAATAAAGGATCTAGAGTCAAAAAAAACCGCTTTTGCTCGTGAATGAGTTACAAATTTAAAATCAGACAAAATGGAGATTCATTGAGTGCCCTTAAATTGCTGAAAAAATTCAACTTTACATGAAACGCAACCTTTGAAAGGCAAGCGTCTTCAAACGCAAACAACATTCCTACACATGAGTACTGTTAATGGCTTCTAAAACCATTCATGTCGAAGAACATCGAATAATGCTTTAGGTTGCCACAGCATAACAAACGAATTTGCAAAAAAACTCGAATGTCGAGTTGAAACAGCTTGTTTTGCTCAGTCAATAATGCAAAATAATGATGATATTTATTTACCATTATTAATAACGATTCTATGTGCCTTCTTACATATGTTTTGATGTTTTTAATGCCACCTCTACTCAGGAAATCTAGGTTTCAATTTCTATGCGCAGTGGGCGCGCTCGTGCTCAATTCTTCTCTTTGCAGAAGAAACCTAGCAGCTGTCGGAGGTTTCCGTTGCGGGCATTTGAACCCGCTATGTAGGCGGCGCGACGGGGCGTTTACAAAAGCTGTTTGTTCCGCCCTTGAATGCGTTCGAAGCGTCGCGATTGAACTCTTTCATTGTGCATTTTCTTTGAAGTAGTAAAAGTGCGCACCAATGGTAAACATTCCCACCGAAGTGCGTTTGAAAACCAGAGTGTGGTATCAAGGGAGTCACAGATGATTGATTCACCATTTCTTAATTGTTAGATATGTGATTGTTTAAAATGTATTTCTTCTTGATTGACAATACAGCCTTTCAGAGGAATTAATTGCATGTGGGAAGTCAGTGGCTTTGTTGGATAGGCCATTAATTAGATTCGAATGGTTTACAACTCTAAATTGAGGCGATCTCCTGACAAAGGGCTTATTGGCAACAAGAAAGTTTTGAAAAAGACGAAATTGAAAGTTTGCACCTTTTATAATTAATATCATTATCAAGTTAAAAATCAAACTGTAATAAACGATTATATAATGAACACCTTTACAAAGTAAGTATTAAGTTATTTTTGAGACAGTAGCGAAGATTCGATTTTCAGTATTAACTCTGAAATTAATTGCAAAAGGCAAAATTGCAAAATGTTTGAATTTTTCCGCGTATTCCACGTCGGGACAACTGAATTGGATCCTTGGCTACACACTGTCCGACCAACAAGCCGACTTTTCAGTAATGCTTGGAATTTTGAAAAGTCAATATCTATGAGTGCAAGACAGTGCGAACACAGTGATTCCCGAAACAAAAAAATCCTAATTAGAGATGTTAATGTTCACAATAATTTATCCATATAGTCATAGAGTTAAAATGCAAGTGAGGAACATTTCTTTTATATTCATCTTCAGAGCCCAGTTCGAAAGCTATCCACGTGAAACCGTGTTCTATTACGGCAGCAAAAAGTTCCATCTGGTTATTACTATTTTTGACAAAGTTATTTGCTTAAAAATATGTCCACTGGTTGAAGTAATCCGACATTAGCCACGTATTGATCACGATCATATATAATTAGAAAAATATAACACGAGTCAAAATAAAAGATTTAGTCCAAGTCAATTCTGAATATTATGTTTATTACACAAGTAAAAAAATGAATGAGAAATTCAAAAAAAATGTTATAGTACATAATAATTCTAAGGTCAAATTTCCAATTTGCTTGTACGTTCTATGTATTACCTTACAAAAGCACGTAAGTTGCTGCATCTTGCTGTAACTGCATTGCTGACACTTGGAATAAAGGCGTTTTTAAAGCTGTTTAATATGATTTTCTCATGATATTGTATGTAATTTCTTCACTTTTTCAGCAAAAACAATTGCTTTTCTTTATTTTGCTTTCATTCTCATAATTGATAATGATTATTGAAATGATATAGGATCTGATCATTCTCATAATAATGATAGAAATTATATTGGACCAATAAATCTTCTAATCTGTAATATTTATTTCAGCTGTTTATTGGCATAGATGGCGTAATATTAATGACAATACTTGGTGGGAGATTTTTGGATTACGTTAATTTAACCGATATTTAATTATTTTTATGTTTCCTTCTTAATTTTTTCTGAATGAGCAAAAAGGGGTGTAAATATTTTTTAAACTCATACCAATATGTCAACAATGCTGATAATCATTATTTAAAGTTTAATAGGAAATATAATAGCTTTGATGTTATTGAAAATAAAATAGACATAAATTTAATGCAAACCGATTTGTATGCAAAATTGTCATTTAAACATATAATAGTAAACATGCAAAATTATTTGAGAACAGTAAATGTATTTTAAAGATTCATACCAATTTGAAAATTGAAATATTAATAAGAATTTAGTATATTGTTTGCGTTGATAGATACATATCTGTAGTAAATGTTTCTGGAGTATATGCTTGTGATTTACTTATTTTGAAGTCATTCATACTCAAGACATTTTAAAGGCAACTCCATTGATTTATCAACAACAATTAAAGATACTATGCGTTCGTAGGCTTCCGCGGCCGGAGTCAATGTATTCTTGGCTATCCGGGATGAGCCGCGTCTCGGTTATTTGCACTGACATTTCGGCCATCTTGCTGTGGCCTTCTTCAGAACTACACTGAAGTATAGCAGCCAGCAGTATAGCTCTGAAGAACGCCAAAGCAAGATGGCCGAAACGTAAGTACAATTGACCGATACGCGGCTCATCTGGATAGCCAAGAACGCAATGAAAGATACTGCTCGATTTTTGCACTCGTAGTATGTATTTTCCTTTTATTTGATGTCAATTAGGGCATCGAATTAGCTATCAAACATGACAATCCCCACTCGCCCGTACACTCTGTTTTCCTCCTCTCTCTCCTTCTCTCTCCCTCTCTCTCCCTCTCTCTCCCTCTCTCTCCCTCTATTGCGCCTAAGCTGCCGTAAGCATCTTCTCTCCGCTTCATCCATTCCTCATGTTCCTTTTGGCTCTGTTTCCGCAATCCATGACGCCATAGCCGATCTCGTCCTCCTATGCTCCAACATATTCCGCTCCCCAGATACTTCACCTGACCACCTAAACCCTATAACCCTACGACCTGCTGCTTCTTTTTCCTCTTTTGCCTACCTGTTATTCTTTTTTTTTTTTTTTATATCAAACTCTCCCCACCTCCCCTCCTCTACCCCACCCGCATTGGATTAGCCCTATCCCCTTGCGCCCACTTTAACGCCCCACTACCATGTTCTACCCCATTCTGCACATCACAACCTCGCTCGTTATTCGTCTCGGCCTTCATTGCTTTCCTCGACACCCCACTCACTTGCCGTTGCAATCACTCATTCCGCTCATCTCGATTCCCTGACCTACTCGTCATTACACCATAAACCGACCCGCCCAGCAATCGACCACGCGCTACTAAGCTCCACCACTCTCTGTCCCGGCAGCGCCAATTTTCCGTCACTGCCCCTGCCCCCACCCCCCGGCCCGGTCACTGCCCCTCCCTCACGCCCTGCCCGTCACTGTCACTGCCTCGCTCCGCTCCTGCGTCACTGCCTCCTAGCCCGTCACTGCCCTGCTCCGGTCACCTGCCCTTGCCCCGTCACTCCCCCGTGCCCTCATCTGCCCTGCCCGTCCTGCCCCTGCTCCCGTCACTGCCCTGCTCCCTGGCTCACTGCCCCTGCCCGTCACGCCCCTGCCCCTCATTGCCCTGTCCCGTTACTCTTGACGCCTGGTCCGCCCTCGTCACTGGCCCCTTTGCCGCTCACTGCCGCCCCTTTGCCCTCACTGCCCCTGCCTCGGTCCACTTGCCCTGCCGTC
The DNA here is from genome assembly GCA_017312745.1 of Gryllus bimaculatus. Lineage (NCBI taxonomy): Eukaryota > Metazoa > Arthropoda > Insecta > Orthoptera > Gryllidae > Gryllus > Gryllus bimaculatus. The sequence continues at coordinate 819,801 of BOPP01000044.1, forward strand.
ACTGCCCCTGCTCCGTACTGCCCTCTTGCCCGGCACTGCCCCTGCCCCGTCACTGCTCCCTGCTCCTACCTGTTCACCCGCCCCTGCCCTCACCGCCCCCTGCCCGATCAACCTAACACCAACCTCCCTGCCCGCTCTCACCGCCCCTCTGCGCCGTCACTCCCTGCCCGTCACCGCCCTGCCCGTCAACGCTCCTGCGCGTCACTGCCGCTGCCTCGTCACAGCCCCTGCCCGCATGCCCCTGCCCTCACCGCCCCTGCCGTCCTCCCCTTGTCCCGTCACTCCCCTGCCCTTTCTACTGCCCCTGCCCTTCACTGTCCCCTGCCGTCACTGCCCTGCCCGTCCTTCCTCCTCCCATTCCACTCCCCTGCCCGTTCTGCTCTGCGGCACTGCCTCTGCCCGTCACTTCCCTTGCCCGTCCACTTCCCTGCCCGTCATCTGCCCTGCCCTGTCACTGCCCCTGCCCTCACTGTGCCCTGCCCGTCACCGCCCCTTGCCCGTCACTGCCCTGCCGTCACTGCCCCCTCCCGTCCACTGCCCTTGCCCGTCACGCCCCTGCCCGTCATGCCTGGCCCCTCACTGCACCTGCCTCCTGCCCCTGCCCGTCACTTGCCCCCTGCCCGTCACTCCCCTGCCCGGTCACTGCCTGCCCCGGCCTGCCCCTTGGAGTTGCCTCGCAACGGCCCTGGGTCCCTTGCTCATCTCCCCTGTCCCTTCACTGCCCCTGCCGTCAGTGCCCCTGCCCGCACTGCCCTGCCCTCATGCCTCCTAGCCCGTCAACTGCTCCCTGCCCGTCACTGCCCCTTGCCCCTCACTGCCCCTGCCATCACTGCCCCTGCCCGTCACGGCCCTGACCGTCACTGCCCCTGCCCCTCAGCTGCCCCTTCCCCTTCACTGCCCTGCCCCCTCACTGCCCCTGCCCTCACTCCCCTGACCGTCACTGCCCCTCCCTCACTGCCCCTGCCCTTCACGCCCCTGCCCTCACCCCCCTACCTCGTCACCGCCCCTGCCCGTCGATTCCTCCTGCGCGTCTACTGGCCGCTGCCCTCACTGCCGCTGCCCGCACTGGCCCCTGCCCGTCACGCCCCTGCCCGTCACATGCCCTCTGCCGTCACTGCCCCTGCCTCACCCGCCCCTGCCCGTCACCGCCCCTGCCCGTCACTGCCCCTGCCCGCCCGCCCCTGCCCGTCACTGCCCCTGCCCGTCACCGCCCCTCCCGTCAACTGCCGCTGCTCTTCACTCCCGTCCTGTCACTGCCCCTGCCGTCACTGCCCCTCCCCTTCACTGCCCCTTCCCCTTCAGCCTTGTCCCGTCACCGCCCTGCCGTCACTGCCGTCACCCCCCTGCCGTCACTTCCCTGCCCGTCACCGCCCCTGCCCGTCACTTGCCCCTGCCGTCACTGTCCCCTTGGCCCGCACTGCCCCTGCCGTCACCGCCCCTTCCTTCACTGCCCCTGCCCTCACTGCCCCTGCCCGTCACCGCCCACTGCGCGTCACTGCTCCGGCCGTACCTCCCTCCTCCTTCACGCCCCTCCCCTTCACTGGCCCCTGCCCGGTCACTGCTCCTCCCGTCACTGCTCCTGCCCGTTCACTGCTCCTGCCCGTCCCACTGCTCCTGCCTCGTCACTTGCCCCTGCCCTCACTGCCCCTTCCCGTCACTTGCCCCTGCCGTCACTGCCCCTGCCGTCACTGCCCTGCCCGTCCACTGCCCCTGCCCGTTCATCCACTGCCCTCACTTGCCCCTGCCCGGCACTTGCCCCTGCCCGTCACTGCCCCTGCCCCGTCACTGCCCCTGCCCGCACGGCCCTTGCCCGGCACTGCCCCTGCCCTCACTGTCCTGCCCGTCACCTCCCCTGTCCCGTCACCGCCCCTTGCCCGTCACCGCCCCTGCCTCGATCGCCCCTGCCCCGTCACCGCCTCTGCCCGTCACCGCCCTGCCCTACCCCCCGTGCCGTCCCACCGCCCCTGCCCCTCACCGCCCCTCCCTCCACTAGCTCCTGCCCGTCCCACCGCCCCTGCCCGTCACTGCCCCTGCCCGTCACTTTTTTCCCCTGCCCGTCACTCCCCTTGCCCGTCACTGCCTCCTGCCCGTCACTGCCCCTGCCCTCACTGCCCCTGCCGTCGCTGTCCCTGCCCGTCCGCTGCCCTGCCCTCACTGCCCCTGCCCGTCACTGCCCCTGCCGTCAATGCCCTGCCCGTCCACTGCCCCGCCCGTCACCGCCCCTTGCCCGTCATGCCCTGCCGTCACTGCCCCAGCCGTCACTGCCCCCCCGCACCGCCCCTGCCCGTCACCGCCCCTGCCCGTCACTGCCCCCTGCCCGTCACTGCCCCTGCCGTACAATGCCTGCCCGTCACTGCCCCCTGCCCGTCACGCCCCTGCCCGTCACTCCCTGCCCGTCACTGCCCCTCCCGTTCACTGCCCCTGCCCTCACTGCCCCTGCCCGCACTTGCCCCTCCCCCGTCCCGGCCCCTGCCCGTCACTGCCGCTGCCCGTCACTGCCCCTGCCGTCACCGCCCCTGCCGTCACTGCCCCTGCCTAAACCGCCTCTGCCCCGTCACTGCCCCTCCCGTCACCGCCCCCCCTTTACCTGTTCACCCGCCCTGCCTGTCACCGCCCCTTGCCGCCACCGCCCCTGCCCGTCACACCTCCTGCCCCGTCACCGCCCCTGCCCGTCACTGCTCCTGCCGTCACTGCTCCTGCCCTCACCGCCCCTGCCCGTCACTGCTCCTCCCGTCACCGCCCCTGCCCTCACTGCTTCCTGCCCGTCACTGCCCCCTGCCCGTCACTGCCCCCTGCCCCGTCACTGCCCCTGCCTGTCACTGCCCCTGCCCGTCACTGCCTTGCCCGTTACCTCCCCATCCGCACCGCCTCTCC
>BOPP01000044.1:828190-871492 GCA_017312745.1 Gryllus bimaculatus
CGGACGGAGGGCGCGTGGCGCGCACGGCGCCAGCCTTCGGCCTCTGGGGCTAATTAGCGGACGTTCCTCGGCCTCGTCTGACAAATTTAATGTTTCTTAGGAAATAGAACGGTGCAAAATAGTGTTCTATAAAACGGAACCCATGTCCTGGCTTATCCGTTTTTAGTTCTACTCTCTCTCCGCGCGTTGTTAGACATTCTAGAATTCGTTTGAAGGTCCTTTGTTTTAGACAGAAGAAAAGCCATTCTAGAACAACATCAAGAAAGACAGAATTATTCTCGCTGAATAGTTTTAACATTTTCTTTCAAAACAACGTTGTTAGACATGTTTATTAGTTCTTTTCCTGTTTTATTTTATTTCATTTATACCATATTTTATTATTGTTATCTACTTTCGTTATTTTGAATTATTTTATATTTTTAAAATTATTTTCTATTTCTACTTCCTTCTATTTACATCTGCATCAGTTTTATTTCAATAGTTATGCTGATAAATACGGGAACGTGTACCTTTTTTGAAACTTCCATTTCGTTTGATTGGAAAACCATCATCTCCCTCTATCATCATAATTATCATTGTCTCACAATTTTAACTATGGACTTCCGTCGTACAAGCCGCTCTACCATCCATCGTTGCTGTTCTAAGCGAAATATTGACAAAAGGCCAAAAACTCTTGATCAATACTTAACAAAAATCATTCCTTTATAATATGAATATCAGATAAAAAACAAACAACGAATATACATCATTATGCAATTGAAGTACTATTACATATTTATTACTATACAATTATATTTACTCGCAATATGTTTGTGTCAATTGGTTTCAAAAAACAGCTTTGACATGGGTTTAATAAATCAAAATAAAGAAACGCATCAAAAATGTTATTTAATGTATATTACCAATACAATAATGTCCAATTAAAAATATGAACACTGAAAAAGTTAGAAACTTAATGGATTAAATTATGGTTAATGAAATAAAGAAAATTTGAAGAATCCGAGTAATTATTGTTTTAATTCAGAAAAAATACTCAATTCTTTGTTGCAATTAGGTATGACAACGTGTTCTGGCGGAAAATAATCATTCAGCATGTATTATAGACATTATATTACAAATTTCAAAGAGGAACTCCTTAAACTTTCTTTTCATTTATAAATTACTTTTCCATTTAATTTTTGTACGAAATAATCTACAAATTACTTAGTATCTTCTCCCTATTTTAATTATGATTTTTTTATGGATGACTATGTTCGTCACCTTATTATCAAGCAAGATCATTTGACGTAAGACCATTCGCATCAGTTGTTAAATCCCTTTATTCTTGTTAAGAGATATGTTGAAGTATGGAGGTATTCTTTGTTTACGATTTTAAGTAAATTTATATTCCTTTTAAGGGACTGTTTTCCTGCGCAGAGTATTGTGGATGTTGTCATTTCTGATACTTCACGGTGTATGGAAAATATCTTGCAGTCTCTTAAACGTTTTGAAATTCTACGCACTGAAAACGTTCTATGAACTCTTGTGGTATTCCCCAAGGTGATATAGGTTTCATACCTACCTTGTAGAACAAAACATTTTTGTACGAAGATAGATCAGTATTCTTACCTAGAAGCCAAAACATTTTTACCTTATTTTGTACAGCGTGGAAAAAATGTAGAATATAAAATATGCAATAATATATAATATTATTTATAAGCATTTATAATATAATATTATTATAAAAGATGCAGTAATATAATTGAATTTTGTGTTATTCTTTTTCTTTTGTAATTATTGGAATTACTGTAATCAATACCGTTACGCGACCTGTTCACGTATTGTATACATCTTCTTGAAAGCGTAGCGTTTATATTACAGCGGTTTTTATCACGGATGTAAATTTAATAATAATAATAATAATAATAATAATAATAATAATAATAATAATAATAATAATAATAATAAATGGATTCTTAACGACGAATAATCAGTTACTGTGATGCGTTTTGTAATATTATCCGATTTCTTATAAAATGTGAAAATAATATTATATAGTGGCCCGAAATTTATTTTAAAGTACCACAAGAACACCTGGCTATTTAACTAAAGGTACTACAAAAATCAGCTGGCATCGATTAAAAAGGAGCACTATTCCAGTGGCATCGATGCAAATCATGTCAGAAAACATCGATACATTTTTATGGGCTTGTGGCGTGTTTCGATACTGTACGTGTTTTTTCGATTTATCGCGTTTCAATACTTCGCTGCGGCCCCGGCTTCGCGCCGAGGGCCGGAGGCGCGGAGCGCTGTGTTTGCCAGCCCCCTGGCCTCGCTCAGCGCCCTCTGGCGAAGGACGGGCTTTCGTCTTGCGCTCTCGGCCGCTTTTTGGTGTTTTTCCAAGGGCGCTTTCTAGACACCAGATATTGCCTTTGGCGGGGGTTTTCAAATTGTGGTAGGTACACGTGCCCTTGAATCTGCGAAGTACATTGAGGGGGGATTTGAAAAATTATGACCTACTTGAAAAAATTATCATTTTCGTTGGAAAGTCCGAGAATACACTCACATTCCAGAAGATCATGTATCAATGTAGTAGATGGAGTACACACATGTATATTCTTTACTATGTTACCAAAAAAAGTAATTTCGCATACAAACGTCCATCACAGTTAGTTTAACTTTTTAAAAATATATTTTAAAACGATCGTCGTTGTGCAAAATCTATCGCTGTCGCGAGATCTGCTTGTTCCGTCCCATAATAGAGTTTACAGAAGCGTGTTGGGATCCTCGTAGAAAAGGTTCAGATTAAAATATTAAACCCATTCCACAAAAAAGTGGTTAAATTTGGGTACAGAAGCCTGTAGAGATGCCATTTGGGAAGTATTAGTTGTGCGAAGAAAGGAAGTACGACTGTGTGTACAAGGCGTACACAAATCAAAAGAAATCGGTAAATGACTTAAAATAACATTTTTCTTATAGAGGGGTGATCACACACAAAATTCAATTCAGAAAACAAAGACTCAATATAAGAAAAATCAACTTTGTAAATCGAACAATGACGGCATGAATGGCAAATGACGGTAGAGTTCGAAGATAATTAGCCATAGAGATAATTTAGGCATTGAAATGTATTGAGTATTGAAGTTGTTAATAAGTGTTGGAGATAATAGCATTCTTTAACATTATCCGAAATAGCAATGAATTAAGTACTCGTAAAACAATGAATAAAAAACTATGACAATAATATACCAATTTAACTTCATTTTAATTTAATATGAAAGAGAGTCGCATAACAAATAAGATCATTATAAACTTTACACAGAAATAATGTAACAAAAGGAAAGCATTTTCACGAAACGAATCATTTTTTTTATCAAAGGACTTTATTATATTTATTTTTTTTATTTATCAAAGGACACATGTGAAGTAAGTACCTATCATTACAGCACTCTAAGAATTACTTGGATGAAGATAGATGGCAACACAAATTGCTAAAACCTTCACCTTTGGGTCAACTTTCCATGCATTTAGAAGAAATACATTACTCACTTACTATAGCAAGCAGTAATATCGCGGAAGCTTGAAATAGTTACTGGTCTACTAGAGCAATAACACTTTTTCTGCATGGTTTTATGTCAAATACAAACTTAATATACATTTTCAATGTTACACCAAAATTGTAACATTTTGAAACACACCATACGTTTTCAAAACTATTATTTTCTGTCCATTGTTCGGTATTTATTAAACGATATAATTCTACGCCCAGTATTAACACAAAACCAATCACATTTCTGCTAAGATCTTTGCGTACGATTTTCTATTTTAATCTTTGGCGTGTCATTTAATATCAAACACAAATTTATACACGTTTAATCCGATATTATAGGAAGAAAATTTGTTTACTGTATTGCAAACTTTCACGTCGTTATAGAACTTAAATGAATAAAATATTTTACCTACTCAAGTATTGTTGTAAAACCAAAAATTGAATAACGAATTTTCAGCAATACTTAATGCACTATTTTCAACCAGGCACTTGTGTAATTTATGTACACATACGTTTCTCCTTGATGAAAATATTACAGACCGTGCTGATAGAGCACTTTAATCAAATATTGATTCATTTCCTCCGTACATGAAAAGTTCAGAATCAAGTCCGCCGGGCGATCTCAAATATACTGCTCCTAGAATAATTTCTTACGGTGCAGAGCTCCGCGTTCCCTTTTTTCCATCTCCGCTCACTCCCCCGTGGCAGAGAAAAAAACGAACTTGGAGTAGAAATTAACGCGATTTGGCGGCGCGTAATTGAATGTTTGGCCGCCGCGCGCGCCTTCGTTGCTTCTGAGGCGCGACTGCGTTGGGCCTCCCCCGAGCGTTGCCAGTGCGCCCCCCCCCTTGCGCGTACTCTCCCGTCACTCGCCCGCTCACTCGCCCGCTCACTCGCCCGCTCACTCGCCGCCTCACTCGCCCGCTCACTCGCCCGCTCACTCGCCCGCTCACTCGCCCGCTCACTCCCCCTCATCCCACTCGCCGCTCACTCCCGTCACTCTCTCGCCCGCTCACTCTCACTCGCCCGCTCCTCTCACTCGCCCGCTCACTCTCACTCGCCCGCTCAACTCTACCTCGCCCCGCTCACTCTCACTCGTCCCGCTCACTCCTCACTCGCCCGCTCACTCTTCGCGGCACTCCGCTCCGCGCCGTCGACGTCTCACTCGCTGCGCTCACTCCGCTTGCCCACTGATACACATCCGATGCTCACTTTGTCGCGCCGACCATACGCCCGCTCATCCACCCACTCCTCCATACACCCGCCACCTCAACCGATCACCCACCGCGTCATCCACCCACAAATCCGCTCTTCCTCGCCCTCATGCCCACTCACTCACCCGCCCTCCCACTCTGCCCGCTCGCGTACTCTGCTCTCTCTACTCTTACTCAGTCTCACATTCTTTTAATTACTTATCAACTCATCCTTTTTCTTTCGATCGTCGAACAAACCCCGCCGGCGTCACTGCGCCAGCCGCACCTGCCGCTTCCACCTTACGTTCACCCGCCCACTTCCCCCCTCCACGAGCAACCACGGTCCCCCTTAGCTCGTTCATTCGCCGAGCGCCACGCGCGCCGCGTCGGCTCCTTGATGCACGCCCGCGCGCCGACCGCCTCCCATCTGTACTCGCCCCCAACCGCAACACCACGCGCGGCTCAGCACTCCGCGCGCAGTGCCCACCTCCCTCCCCAAGCCACTGTCCCGTCGCCAGCCTTCGACTGTATCTTCTTCGCTGGCGCCTTGCACCTCTTTTCCCCTTGCTCATCGGACCACCGTCGTACCCTTACTTCAGCTCGAATCCACGCCTCGCTCCTCCGTGTTAACACGCCCGCTTGCCGATCACCCGGTCGTGCATTCGTCTATCCTTCGCCACGCATGCCTTTCTCGAACGCACCACCTTCCCCGACCATACTCATTTCTGGCATCGCCGACCCGCCGCCTCGGCGTTGCGCTGCCCAAGCACTGACTCAGTCGCCCTCCACGTCTGAGGCCACTGGCCGGCCCCGCCCCCTCCCCGACCCTAGGCCGCGACGGAAGATAACCCTCCGCACAGCCCGCCCCCCACCCCCGCCCCCGCCGCCCGGGGCGCGCTCGCGATCCAAATATGCTCTGCGCCGTGTGGTGCTCCTGCGCTCCCGCCGCACCCTCCGACCCCCCCCCACACCGGACACGCCCACAGCGCGGCTGCACGCGGAAGCCGCATCGCTTCCGTCAGCCACGACCCGCCTTCCCCATCGTTCAGAGGTCGCCACTTCGGGCTTTACTTCGGTTTATCCTCTTCGGTATATCATTGCTTAAACCGTTCCCTGTCTTTGTGCGCCTACCCGATTGTCGGAAAAATTTGCCCATCTCTTACTTTCTCCATCAACTTTTTCTTCTTCGTAAATTATTATCTCTGCCTTTCTTTGATTTAGGTTTTCTACGGGTCCAATTCGATGCTTTATTTCACAGAGTTTTCGTTTAGAAGCATACGTTGTTGCCTTCAATGTTTCTTCCTATCCTTGTTGCTGCTGTGGCATGTCGTAGTCTCTTGTTTCTTAGTTGTAAATTTACATGTACTTCCGATTGAATAATTTCCAAATACACATTTTTTGCTATCTTTTATCACTATTTTCAATGGTTTAGCGAATACTGCTCATCACGTATTTATCTTATTCAAAATATCCTTTGTTAACAATTGTTAGACAAATGGCATCGCTAATTTTACCGCCCGCTAGGGATTAACTTATTGTATTAAAAATCTTCAGTCAAACTCAATATTAGGAGGTTTTTGTCCTCTAAGCTGTAATTCAAAATGCGTATTTTCCTGTACATTCTCCAAAGCGACTCATCGCAATCTTCCGATTCGCGCGGTAATTTCGCGGGTTATGTTTCGTGGGCGCGGTCGGCGCGAGTTAGCCGTTCAAGCGCGCCTCTTCCGCAGGTGCGCCTCCCTTTATGGCGCCGCCTTTATCTCCCCGCCGCCGCCGCCGCCGCCGTGGCCGCCTTGGCTGGGGGGGGAGTTTGGGGGGGGGGGGGGGGGGGTGGGGGGGGGGGTGGGGGGGGGGGGGGTGGTGGGGGGGTGGTTGGGGTTGGGGGGGGGGGGGGGGGGGGTGGGTTATTCATTGCTGATATAACAAGCAGGCTCTTGAAGTAAATTATTAACTGATCACACATCATTTTCGTCCAGGTTACTTATCTTCGTCGGTGGATCCTTGTAGTTAGGAAATTATAATTTTCATTCACTAAAATCCGGTTAGGGAAACTATACTTGCGTGGTGTTGCGCGGTAAGTAAGTTATCTTTTAAACTACGGCAAGGAGTTTTATTGTCTTTAAGTAGACAAACTCATGCGTAATGTTGGTGGTTGGGGGGGGGGGGGGTGGGTGTGGAGTTGTGGGGGGGGGGGGGGGGGGTGGTGGGTGGTGGGCGCCTGCGAGGAGCGAGGCGCGCGGTCTTACCCTCCTGCGCCCCCGGCGCGAGGGGGCGCGGCGTCGGCGGGGCGCGGGGCGCGGGCGGGGGCGGGGGCGGGGGCGCTCGCGGCGCGCGCCGGGGAGTAAATGAGCGATGCAGCGCAGCGCCGGGCGCTGGGCGGCGAGGCGGGTGGGGGCGGCGGCGGCGCAGGAGCGCTCGCGAGGGTCGGCAGATAGCGCGCAGGCCAGCGAGGCGCCGTTAATTTCGGATTTAACGAGAACGTCGGGCCGTGGGCGGCGGCGAGGAGCGGCCGCGGCGCGGGGCGGGGAGATGACCGCGGCGCGGCGCGGCACGACGGGGGAGCGAGGCGAGGGGCGGGCGGTGGCGCGCAGCCGCTCGGCAGCTGCCGCCGCCCTAAAGAACGCGCGAGACGTCTGCGCGCGCCAGCCCCGCCTCGTTCTCTCGGCCCGCGCCGCCAAGCGACCGTCGCGCCCCACGTCCCAGCCCCCGCCGTCCGCCTCTGCCGCCGCCGCGCTCGGGGGATTTACCAGAGGTGAAGCCGGGCGGCGCCCCCAACCCCCGCCCGCGCTCCCGGCCCGCCGCTGACGGCCTCCGCTATCGCCTCCGCGCTCCCATCAACGGCGCCGCTCCCTTCCCAGACCGCCCGCCCGCGCTCGCCCGCTCTTCCAGGCCACTTGCCACCAGTTACCGTCGCCGCGCGCGCGCCGGTCCCTTTTTGCGGGCTCCGTCTCCCCGCCGGGCGAGCGCCGATGCCGAATTGCCGGCGCCGCGGTCCGCCGTTGATTTTCCACGTCCCCTCCCCGGCGTGTTGCCTTTCAAATTAAACCTGCCCGTAACCGCAAGGAAGTTAAAGCTCGCCGCCGCCCCCCTCGCGGGGGAAAAAAGGCACTGCCCGCGCGCTGTGAGTTGACGGGTGGCGCTAAGCATTGGAATTGGGAGCCAAGCGCGCAAGAAACAGCGACTGAGGCAGGCTGTGGGAGCCACCTGAGGGGGCAGGGCCGTGGGGAGGCGTAGGGACTGTAAGGCGATAAGGTGGTGCGGGAGGGCGTGGTGTTGGATGAGAGGCCGAGGCGGGGGTATCGGAGGTGGGTTCGGCAGAGGCGGGGTTGGCGAAGCGGGTTGGCGAAGGCGGGTTGGCGAAGACGGAATTTGGCGGAGGCGGGGTTGGCGAAGACGGACCTTGGCGGAGGACGGTGGCGGAGCGGCGGGTTGGCGGAGGCGGGTTGGCGGAGCGGGTTGGCGGAGCGGGGTTAAGGCGGAGGCGGGGTTGGCGGAGGCGCGGGGTTGGCGGAGCGCGGGTTGCGGAGCGCGGCGGGGTTGGCGGAGGCGCGGTTTGGGCGGAGGCGGGGCTTGGCGGAGGTCGGGGTTGGCGGGAGGCGGGTTGGCGAGGCGGGGTTTGGCGGAGGGGGGTTGGCGGCAGGCGGGTGTGGCGGAGGCGGGGTTGGCGGAGGCGGGGTGGCGGCACGGCGGAGTTGGCGGAGGCGGGGTGGCGGATGGCGGGGTTGGCGGGAGACAGGGTTGGCGGGGCGGGGGTTTGCCGGAGCGGGGTTGGGGAGGCGGGGGTAGTCGAGGCGGGGTGGTCGGAGCAGGGTTGGCGGAGGCGGAGTTGGCGGGAGGCGGGTTGGCGGAGGCGGGGTTGGCGGAGGCGGAGTTGGCGGGGGCGGGGTTGGCGGAGGCGGGGTTGGCGGAGGCGGGGATTGCGGAGGCGGGGGTTGGCGAAGGCGGGGTTGGCGAGCGGGTTGGCGGAGGCGGGGTGGCGGAGCGGGTTGGCGGAGGCGGGGTTGGCGGAGGCGGGTTGGCGGAGGCGGGGTAGAGGCGACGTTGGCGGCGGCGGAGTTGGCCGGAGGCGGGGTTGGCGGAGGCGGGGTTTTGGCGGAGGCGGGGTTTGCCGCGGGTGGAGGCCGGAGTTGCGCGGAGGCGGAGTTGGCGGAGGCGGGGTGGGTCGAGGCGGGGTGGTCGGGAGGCGGGGGGTCGGAGCGCGGGGTGCGTCGCGAGGCGGGGGTGGTCGGATGCGGGTGGTGGATGCGGGTGGGCGAGGGGGCGGGGTTGGCGGAGGCGGGGTTGGCGGCAGGCGAAGAGTTCGAAGTGACACTGTTGGCGTGGGACCTACGCGAAACGGAATCTGGGGGCGGGATGCGGCGGGGGCGTGGTTTCGGGTGTGAGCGGGCCCGTGGCTGGCGGGCGCGCCGCTGCGCATTAAGCCGCTGAGCCTTCCGCCTTCAAAGCGCGGGCGCGCGCATATGTGCCCCCGCAAGAATGGGCGAACGCGGAAGTGGCGGCCCCGGCGCGGAGGGGGCGGTCGCCGTGCGCCGGCAGGTGGAGCTGCGCGCGGGTTGATATTTCGTGTTTGGCGAGAGCACGGGATTGTGGATCATACCACCCGAATGAAATGACGGGCTTTTATTTGCTCCGTTAATATTTCCACTTTTTTCGGTCGGGTTGCGGCTGCTGTCTATATGTAAAAATGTGAATGAGAAATTGAGAAGTCGATAGTTTTTGAGTTGGGACTCGGTTCTTGTATCCAAATATTTTGATTCTGTACCAAAAGCTGGAAAGTTGTAATTGCGTTTATATGTTGGTAGCGTTCAGCTAATTATTGCTAGTAGAATGTTCAGAATGTGTTACAGTAATTTTTTAATATGATATCATTAAATTTCAATCAACAGTTTTTTTCGTGTGACTTATAATTTTATATTTTCCCCTTTCTCAGCATTATTATATTGATATTTCTTTCAAAACCACGTACGTTGTACTTCATTTGCCAGAAAACATAACACTCCACATTCAAGAACGAACGGCATTTTCTTCTCACATCTCCACATACCCAATATGTTACGTTATCTGTAATTTCTCATTGAATCCGGAATGATAAATTTAAGAACTTTATAGGTGTTAGAGGTAATAATACTTCGTACTACTTGAAAAAACCGAAGCTTTGCCTAAACATAAATTGTAACACGATTGACTTTCATTAGACCGTGAAGTTAGTTATAGAATATATTTTCGTATTTCATTTTTTCTGAGTATTTCGTTTCAAGGGTCTTTTAATGAGAGTACGGTTTACATATATTCACAACATTAATTTTTTTCAAATAGTGACACAAAACAGTACGAATTGAGAAAGAAAATATAATTTTGTCTTAAATACAGAATATTTTGAAATCATGATCATTAGACATATGTGTACAACTGGAAATATTATTTCTAGATAATATCAAGGCTGACTTTAGAAAAGACAGTAACGTTAAATTAAAGTATAAATATTATTAAACGTACTCTAATAATTAACTTATTTAATACTTCTTCATATCAATAATTTTTGCTCCTAAGATACGATCCTTTAAGACCTTTACTTGAAATGCCGTTACAAATTCAAGTAGTGAACTACACAATTTCAGATTAATTCAACATTTCACTTTAGTCCAATTTACGGCAATGTAGTAAATGAATCCGCAATAGAAAACGCATTGTGGCTGTTCTATTCTCACATTCTTATAAAAAGTTTATAATTATCTCCTCTGAGCCGGCTCATCAGCTATGGGTTGCATAGACTAGCTCGCGTCCTCAAAATTTCCCGAAACTCGTCAAAATTCCCAGAGCGCAGCAGCTGTAAAATCTCGAGCGCGAGCTCCGTTAGGCAAAGAGTTGGAAACGCCTGTGCTCATCGATCCCTGCTCTGCGACCCGCACGCTGGCGCAAGGTGCGCCTTCTTAATCAGCGACTCGGCAAAGAAAAGACGGCGCACCCGGCCCTCAGCTGCCGCCCCCGCCTCCGCTCCCGCCGCTGAAGCCGCCTCACAGGCAGTCTGCGCGCGACGTGCCATCGCCACGCGCCACGCTGCGCGGGGTCAGAATACCCGCGCGGCTTTTCTTGAACGATGACCTCGCTTCCCTCTCTCTGGCACAATAAACAGTTGAGGGCAAGAGCTCGCAGCGAGCACTGATGACAACATTCCAAACACACCTTCACTGGCGCGAAATAGAGACAATTTTCTTTTGATCTTCTGTTCCCTATTTTCTCCAAAAATCTAAAGAAATCACCAAAGCAGATAAAGATCTATCACAGGAGATACCTCGAACTCCTGAGTAAGTTAGAACACAAATTATTGAGAATGTTGCAAAGGCATGACTTATTCTCCACAGATTGGGTAGAGTGGGGGTATTAGTTACGAAATCGGCCACCAGATTTTAGGAAGATGTGCCACATTTCTTCAATCTATCGGTGAAGAGAAGTTGTGCGAGTAATACCAAATAATACAGGCGGTCCGCGTCGCGCGCACCTGCGAGCGGGCAAAGCGACTCGTCGCGTGTGAGAATGTGGAATTGAGGTTTTACGTTAAAATTACATTCGTTTGCGTCATTTTACTTTCTCGTATACGTACGTATTTACGGAGTAATAAACGTAGTATAGAGAAAGTTATGTAATGCTGCTGAAATGCTGAGATGGCCCCTTGTTTTGCTTCTGGATGTAAATGTACCTTCACTACGCGCGCGTTTTGTTGAACTCTCCTTTTGCTTGTAGAGGTATGAGTAGAGGTAAGGGAGAGTTACTATTTTGTTAGCAACGCACAAAATAAAATCTGCCGTTCGTTTACCGTTGCAAATAAGTTTTCTACAACTCGGAAATGAAAATGTCTATTTTTCAAATCTTGCTAACCTTGCGCTTTTTTTTTAATTTTATTTTTATTTAATTATTTATCTGTAAATGTTTCTCATCTTTCAACTATTTTTAGTTAAGATTATAGGAAGGGAATTAGGAACTCAAGAAGAAAACGTGCGCAGGGGATCTTCTACCCCATAAGTCACATAAAGGGTTTACTGTTTTTGACTAAATAAATATAAATCGATATCATATTTCAAAGAAATTACGGGGTCCCTGATGACGAAAAAAATAGATGTATTTTTTTAAAAATATCTCTCATCATGTTAATATTTAAATTACGATCAGTTCTTATATATTACTGCATTTGTGACACAATTGCTTCAATAATTTCTGATGAAGTTTCTCTAAAGCTCAAACGTTTTGGTGACTATGAGCTTCATAGTGCCCGTCTTCAGATAAGCTCAAAGTATCTTTTATTAAAAACGGCTCCAAATGTATCAGTGAAAACATACATATAGATCCAGGTTTTATCCATTTAATATATATTTAAAATACTATTTCCATTATATTATTAGGTATCCGGGGGAAAACGAGAAAAAAAGTAAAACAAAATATATTTTAGGCACCAATAAATGTCAGCTAATAAGGGATTAGGACAAAACCGAAAAGATAGCGCTTCCTGAAGAGATAGTTTAGATAAATCACGTAGTATTAATTTTTTTCATTGGATGTGTTAAGTTTGACCATCTACGATGTCTCGTAGGAGACCTCTTGTTCAGAGAATTAAATAACACGTTTTGAGTTAAAATCATATAATTTCGTACACACAAATCACATCGTTGCGTTGCTACCCTACGATTTGTTTATAAAGATCATCACTTATGATCGTCATGGAGGGCTCGGAGTGCCGGATGATATCTAAAATTTATCTTAATATTTTATATTTATTTTATTTTGAATTCACTGTTCTTGTTTTACTTCATTCCCCAGTTCTATTCGCTTACCCTGAAAAATAATTCAAGATTTTTTTCTTTGTTTATAAAAATAAATATTTTTTTCACTCTCTCTTATTGTGTTCTTTTCTGATATCATATTTTGCCTGTATTAATTCTTTCTATGATTCTCTTATGAACCCTAATTGTTAATTCTTCTCAAAACTCTTCGGCTTACATTATGTTAATTTTTATCTTCTTTAATTTATTTTATTTAGATATTTCGGTCTTAAAGATTTGGTCAAAAACGTTAATTATATTTTTGTGTTGCCTCGCATGTTTGTTAGTAATGTTCATCTAACTGTACGTTTCTGCATGCACCTCAAACATATTTTATAATTTTTACGAATCTGTAGTATTTCGCGTAATACATTCATGTGATCTGATGTTTTCCTGAGATATTTAAAACCTCAAAATAGCCACTGAATGATAGATTTTGGATCTCACGTTGATGATTCACATTGTTATACACTTATGTACACAAATAACTTCCTATTTTACTTCATTGTCAAATTATAATTTAACCTTTACGTTATTTTGTAAGTAGCCCGAACGTTCTCCCAAATGAACATTCGTCTACATGACACGACAAAGTTAATTACCAATTACATTAAGAATTTTCAAATGTTTCTTTCTACGGTAAAAAATGGGTTCAGTGCTATTTAGTACATTAACTTTAATGATCTAATCTAGTCAAATTATTTGGTCACCATTACCTCAACTTTCTTTGTCAAGTTAAAAAAATGTGTTTTTTATTAAAGCTTCAGCTACGAAATTTAAAGACTATCGTGAAGGAATAATCGGTTTGTCCTCAAGTGAATTTCCTTTCTTTGAATTTCTTATTATTCTGATACTCGTGTTTATAAAGAAAAAAGTTGGAGATTCTGAAAGTGTCTGGTTAATTGATTTAATAACAACGTACCATCCTACGAATAATAAGAAATACATTTCAGATTAAAATGATTATACCATCACGACACAATGCCCTATGAAATCATTAAGCGGTAGATAACAATATACCCCCAAAATAAAATACCTTAATTTCCCAATAATGGTAATAACGAAAAACCAGCGTTCCCTAATGATGAGCCCTTTAGCACCATAAAAGTTACCCCTTGCCACTTTCACCATTTACCACCCTATTAAGGACGCTCATATTCTTCTGTGATACTGATTATCGTCTTCAAATTGTCATTATTAGCGGACTTCCTCTGTACCAACTCGTTCCATTTATAATAGGCATTCCGTACTAACGAATCTGTTCTTAGACGCAATCACAGGACACAAATTCTTTTGAAAATTGTATGAAATTTTCTTATGTAACCTATATCTAATATCTACGGGTCATCTCTTATTCAGGTACTTATTATTCATCGACCCGCAAAATAAGATATTTTTCTTGACTACCTACAAGGGAAGGCAAGCGACGAAAAGGGAAAACCTAGCTCAAGTTCATTTGTCCTCAACAAACTGTCTATAATTAACTCAATAACTATAGACAATGTAAAACTTCTCAATTGACATTATAGTATTGTCACTACAATATAATGGAATACTTCATCATCAAGGATGCATAATTTGACATCAACAATTTTTAGTATTATTGTAAGAGAATAAATATACTTTATTATTAACTGGAAATGTGTAATCACATACGCATGGAAAGTATTCGGTTGGAAAACAACAAAAATAAATTAATAGTTATTAATTATCAAATAGTTAATTAATTATTCTTGGGTTTAATTACATATTTAAATTAGGAGGACTCGTCGAAGGCTGGACCTTTCGATTCGCCCGATCCGCGCCCCGGGCGCGCGCTGGGCCTCGGGCGCTGTTCTAATCCTCGGTCGCGAGGTCTTCATCGGGCCAGCCTTCGCGCCCTCCCTTACTCCCCCGCCTTCGCCCTCGCGCCATCCATCGCCCACCGCCGCCGCCGCCGCCGCAGATTGGATGGATTCCTTCCCGGGGGGTGAAATATCGCGGGCGCCGCGCCGCCCCGCGTCCGGCGCATCCGTCATCCTCCTCCGCGCCCGCCCCGCCCCACCTTTCCCCCCCCCCCGCGCGCGCCTGCGTCGGCGGAATTTTTAGCCTCGCCCGCTTCGCTCGCCAGGCGGCCCCGCTCCCCCCCCCCCCGCCGCGCGCTTCCGCTGTGCTCTGCTGGGCGCAGGACGTCGCGCGACGAACGCGACTCTTACACCGACTCCCGTTTCGCTCCCCCCCCTGCTCCCAAACTATCTGCTCCCACACATTGCTCCCAAACATTTCTCTCCCGTATTGCTCTTCCGCATTGCTCTCGCACATTGCTCTCGCGCATTGCTCGCGCGCATTGCTCTCGGGCATTGCTCTCGCGCATTGCTCTCGCGCATTGCTCTCGGGCATTGCTTTCGCGCATTGCTCTCGCGCATTGCTCTCGCGCATTGCTCTCGCGCATTGCTCTCTCGCATTGCTCTCGCGCATTGCTCTAGCGCATTGCTCTCGGGCATTGCTTTCGCGCATTGCTCTCCGCATTCTCTCACCACGTTTCTCCCACACGTTGCCTCTCACACGCTTGCTCTCACACATGCTCCCACTCATACGCCAACTCATATGGTCTCAACTCATTGCGCCAACTCATTGCTTCCACTCGTTGCTTCCACACGTTGCTTCCATGCATTGCTTCCATGCATTGCTCCCACTCCTCTGTCCCATCCCAATGCAACCTTGCTAACACCCAAATCTTACCCCATCCTACCTTGCTCCCACCCAGCTTCCATCCCTCTCCGTTCAGCTCCCGCTCGCATCCCCATTGCTCCCCCACCGCTTTCCCACTTTTTCCTCCCTGCTGCTTGACCACTTTTCCGCCGCTTCCCCACTCCCTAAGGAAGGGCGCATAGCTGAGCCAGTCTCCCACTCCGCTCCCATCTCTTTCTATCCCGCTCTCCGAGCTCTTCCGCAGCCCAAAAGCTTCATCTCGTTCCCAACTCGCTTCTATCCCACTTCCATGCCGCATACACACCGCTTCCAGAGCGCTCCCGCCACGCTCCCACTTCGCTCTCACAATGCTCCCACCATGCTCCTATCCTGCTCCTAAATGATCGAACTCCTCTGCCATCCCGCTCCAAACATCCTATAACTTACCTCCCACCCGCCATAATAGGTCTGCTGATGCTCTTTGATCCTACCCGCCTTGCTCCGATCTATGCCCTCCCCCTTCTCAACACCGATTCGGTTGCGCTCCCACTCCACTCCGATCCAGCTCCCACCCCTACAACGCTGCGACTACATCTCTACTCTACTCCGACTCCACTCCGTAATTTTAGAGGTGTTTTGAGGCAGTTGGATGCTGCGTAAGTTAGAATTTGTATATAATTTCATATTTTATTATTATTATTTATTAATTTTTTTATTTCATTAAAATTGCGTCATTTCATTGTGTAATTGTGAAACCGAAAAATGAGCATCATTGTCGGTTGTTGCGACCCATTGTTGTTACGCCGCACGATAACAAAAAGTGATATTGACGACTGCTTTCGCGGTAATATATAAGTAAACTAATACTTCTATATATTTGTAGAATATTACAATACGTTACTGTTTATTAATTATATATGTGTGTATATGTATGTATGTATATTTCGATCTATTTATATTTATTGCTAACGCTCTCAGTATCGTATTACTTATTAACTTTTAATTATTTTACTTTCATTTTACTGCTTACGAAGAATATTTTTTTATAATATATATAATATTTATTTGGCTACAATTGGCTGATTGCCAGATGGTAGCCATAACCCTACACTTTTACAATATATGAACATTTTCAATTTAAAAACAATTTACTATATAAAAACAATTTACAATACACTCCTTTCGAGCTTATACACTCAATATATATACATACACAGACTTGTATACATCTATGGCACATATATACACCCATACACACACACATATACATGCATATATACATATATATACAATATTGTAAGGTTTAAAAGTTCATCTGATGTTTCTGAATTCACTGCATACCTTTTACAATGAATTCAATGCCAGAAACATATTTTCATTTAAGTTTTGAATAAAAAATCTACTTCCTGAAGCTATTTAATTTTCGCACCAAATATTCTAAGATTTCAAATAAGTTTTACAAAAAATGATCATTGAGATGAGTTAATCCGGAGAGAAATTGTGGTATAAATGGTATTACATAAATTTTACTAATGAAAAGAAAGTACATGTGGTGTTAGCACCACACGTTTCATTTGTGTTTTATATCTTGCATAATGAGGACAACCGATCTAAAATCCATCTCGAAATGGATCTGTGCTCAATGATCCGAAACATCATGACCACACTTGACTATGTCGGTATTTTCTTACACCATACTTTGTTCTCCGGTAACCTCAGAGAACATTGTGAAGTAAGCCCCTCTTCTGATAAAAAAAATTAATTTCAGGCACATTTTCTTAAGTATGCTGTTATATTTTCTAATGAATGCCTTTTCTTTAGTATTACTTCAATACATGCTGGTTTGTGGCCTACGCAATTTGCCTCCTAGACTTTCGTTTTCTGATATAGCTTCCTTACGTAACCATACAACACCTACAGTTTCTGTTACTTTCGTCTGTTTTAGTCAAAGTCTGCGATCAGATAACATTTGTCCTTTGTTTATTTAACCATCAACTTGGCGTCATCCCGTTGCGATGAAGTTTTTTTTAGCGCGTTTCACCTTTTGCTAACTCCAAATTTTCGCCCCCTTCTCTTTTTTCTTGTAGTTGCAGACGACTAATTTGTAATATTTTGTATCTCTAACGATTATCATTTGCTCTCATCGTGAGCAACATAAACAAAATTATTTCTCATTTCAAGTTGTCTAATTCTCGCTTGCCAATACATGGACTATGAGCTAATTATTCAGATCCATTAATTAACCCTTCTCAATTTATACATCACCAACGCGAACAAATAGTTATAATTTTTCAATTTTTTGTAATATTGATCACTACTTAGTGCATCTTGAACCTTCCCCTCGTATAATGTTTCCCATGTCCACCAATAAACCGTTTAACCCGCTTGCTTTCCTTCCCGTCTTTACTTTTCTACATATTTGCCTACTTGTACTTGCACACTATTCCTTGCACTTTCCTTGCGTTCATTTCTTGTTCTTCACTTCTGACTTTCTATTCACACTTTTTTGTCGTCTTCTACGAGTTTTCATATTTCCCATCTCGAGAGGCGCAAACCTGAGGCTGCACACCTTCCAATCGAGCCCTGCAGGTGGAGCGATTGCGATCCTTTCCAGCCTCCCTGCTTTGCACCCCTCACGTGCCTTTCCACCCCCATTTCCGCCTTTGTTCCTTCAGTCAGAGTCCCGGCACTGGGTTCATCTCCCTCCGCTACCCCAATACATCGCTATCGCCAGCAGATCTTGAGACCTTCACGCAGCCCGTCCCTCGTCTCAACTGCTTTCGCACTCGCCATCGGGTCCACACTTACTCCTGCCCCTGCCTCCGTTCCACCTCTACCCCTGCCACCCCTCCTGCCCGCCGACTCTTCCCTCGACCCGCAACTGCCCCCACTGCTTCCCGCCTTGGGCCTCTCCCCGCCACACCCTCCCGCCACGCCCTCACCCACCTCGCCCTTCCCCGCCTCGCCCTGCCAAGCCCCACGCCGCTCGCCCGCCGTTTGCCCGACCCCGCCTCGGCCCACGCCTGCCCCGAACCCGCCATGCCCCGCTTCTGCCCTGCCTCCGGTACCCTTCCCCGACACTTTCCTCCGCCCATGCCCCCCCCCTGTCCGCCCCGCCCCCCCACACGTCCCTTCTCGCCTCCGCCCCCTTCCCCGCCCTTCCCCCGCCCCTTCCCCCGCCCTTCCTCCTTCCCCCCGCCTCTGCTTTTCTCAGCGTTTTTCTGTTAGCCTCACTGCATATCTCCTCCGCGCTGCTCCTCTTCCTCCTCAGCCATCTTCCCTGCCCGCGAGCACGCCACCCACTTCCGCCTCTGCCGCCGCCGCCGCCGCCGCCACGCACCGCCCGGCGCGAGGGAATCGCGCTTTGTTTCTCGCAACCGCGCCGCTGCTTATTGATTCCGCGGCCGCTCCCGTCGCCGCCGACGCGCTGTTAATATTTGATAATTAAAGATGCATCCGTGCGGGGCGCTTGCAGCTCCGCGGATTTGCAGGCTCTGAGGCGCGCCCCGCCCCTTATCCTTCCTCTCCCCTCCCCTTCCCCTGCCTGCCGCGTCCCGCGCAAAGCTAGCGAAATAATACGGCGGAAAATCTTGCCTCTCGGTGCGACGGGCAGCTTGAGCGTCGGCGGCGACGTTCGAGGGTTGCAGAAAGGGATGCGAAATTCCCGCCAGGCTGTGTGGTGAAAGACATGTGAGCGAGCCATTCGAGCAGTTGCTTCCGTTCCCTGAGGTAGATTCTTAACTTGTCACTTACGTAGATTAACGATTTCTGTTTCCGATTCAAATTGGTGTAATTTTTTCAAGACGAAAGTACGTGAAATATATATTTAACTACGGTTTTACTACATATTCCTGTACGAAAAGATTAAAAAGATTTTGAGCGCAATTAATTGATATTATTAATGTGTAATAAATAACTTTCTCAAGACGTATTGGTAATACCTTTTTGTCTAGAATATTTTACTGTATAGCGTAATTGTTATACTTACGATGATTTTACTGCATAATTATAGTTCCAAAGGAAACATTTTACACAATAATTTTTATGAATGATAAAAATTCAAAACGTTTCAAAGGAAAATAATCCTAAAGAGGATTCACATTAAAGTAAATAGAAATAAAATATTTATAAAGATATTTTACTTTGCTTGAAATGTGTTATATTTTCATTAAATGCTCTTTTTATAAAGAAAACAGTTTAACTAATGCCCAGGAGGGCAACAGCAGCCTTCCAAAGGGTAAATAAGTAACAAAAAGTTGATAGCATAGTTTTTGGAACCAAAACGAGTTGTTCATTCCCGTTATGGACTAGAAGAAAATGTAAGTAAGTGTTAGTATTTTTTCGGTTACTCCAATATTAGGACTCAGCAGTTCGTACTTCTAACTTTTTGTTTACAAGGAAGTGCGAATAAAACAAAACATATGTGAAAAAGAAGTATATATTTATTAATTACTTTGTAAAAATCATATATTAAAAGTATATACTTTTATTACTTGTTTACTCATAAGAAAACATTTAGATAAATTATGAAACAAAATGAGGATGTGTAGTCACGAATTCTTTCGTAGATTCTGTAAATTTGGAGTCTTTGTCTTTCGGTTGTGGGTTCAGACCTCAATTTCTCCGTCTGCAATTCGAATAGAAAAGCGGATTTATTATAACTATTGGACTGGGGTAGGCAGCTTCAATTCTATCTTCAATTTGTCTGCGCTCTTTCTTCTACTGTCGTGTCTTCAGTCGTAAGAATTCAGTGTTTCTGTCTTACCTACTGTTGCTTAAAATAATAACTTAATAATTATCTACTTCGAAATCGAATATGAAGTTCATACAGTGTCCAATAATGAATAGTATTCATTAAATAAAGTTCATTATGTGTTATATACGTAAAACTTATTATATTTATGCTGCCAATTTTCAAAATTAATTCCTACCAAAAAAAGTAGTCTTCAATATCAAAAATTAATTGGTTTTCGAAACATATTATGTAGGCAACACACCATGCTTTCGTGTGGTGCAAAAATGTATATACAGAATTCACAGGACGACCTGCACGTGCTCTACGTGTATGTGTTTATGTCTATGGCACTTTATACATTGCAATATGTGTGTAAAAACTGATTTTACTACACCATGAGAAGTTAGAATACATCGTTACGATGAAAACACTAATTTAAATTATTTTTATTTGGAGAACAATTTATATATTTTATACTGCGAAATAATACGTGCATGCCAGTTAGTGTTTATTATATACATTTTTTTCTCTCAAACAGGTTGAACTATCTCAATGATTAATGAACATTACGTCTCAATTTTGCATAATGCGCATTTATTGTATTAGCAGAAAAAGTATTTGTGTGATGATTTCAAGAAAATCGGAAAATCATTTATCAAAGTATTTTAAAAGAGATGAGACTATCTAGAATTGTCAGTTTTTTAACAGAAAATTTAATTGGTACATGTGATTTGTTTTCAAAACCCTGTTCTCTGCGACTGAAAAAATGAAAATTTCTCCTAGTATTCGTTTGCAACATTCTCCGTGACAAAGTCAACAAGTTCCTTTGTGATATTGGGAAAGGGTTTTGACGGTAGTCTTCCTTTTTGCT
Organism: Gryllus bimaculatus; assembly: GCA_017312745.1. Lineage (NCBI taxonomy): Eukaryota > Metazoa > Arthropoda > Insecta > Orthoptera > Gryllidae > Gryllus > Gryllus bimaculatus. The sequence goes on from BOPP01000044.1 coordinate 849,003, forward strand.
TAAAGTATTAAACGTTCGGGAATTACTGTATTTACACTTTCACTAACTCTTAGTTTGCTCTTCATTAATTTATAAAATTAACCGGCAAGTAGTTCTCTGTATGATAGCAAATTCTGTTCATTTAATTGAAACATTATATACTTTCTTATCAAAATTACATGTCTTAAACGTTGTATAATTGGCGATTTAATTTATCACTTGGTCGCTAATAATAACAGGAAAATAAATTCAACTGATCCAATAAACTGTCTCGATGAATTGTCAGTACGAGATCAAGTGATGAACCGCATTGGCAAACATTCATCTACTGACTTCAGCGTTTGGTGTCCAAGCTTAAGTGGCCGTGGGTTATATAATCTTTTTTTTCTGCGGAGAATCTCTTTGAGGGTAGGAGGTAAATATTTAGTCAGTACGCTATCAACAATTTTGATATTGGAGATTTAAGAAACACTGACATGAGCGTAAGTTTATGTCTATAGAAAGAGACGAAAATTAACTTCAATATGAAGAATGATTTCTAATTATTGAGGAATATGATGTGTAAGATAAACCTCAATTAGGATATAGAACGAGATCTCATTCTTTCATCAGATAGGTGTGATTGACATTGAATTGTAGAAACGTTAAATAAAGTTCACTGTTCTTTATTTGCACTTGAAAGGATTCCAAAGACATTCCTTAATGTCTTCTTGAATTCATAAAATAAATAATATATGTAATTTTAAATACGTAAAATATGTAAAAACATTTAAAACAAAAACAACAGTGTTTAAATTACCTGTTCAAAATACACATGAAAAACATTAAAAAGTGTTGATGCAAAAGGCATAAAAACCGAAAGCAAACGCCGGGCGCCTGGCCTCGCGTGCGTTGCGTGGCGTCACGTTAAGCGCGACTATTTGGACGCGGCGGCGGCGGCGGTGGCGCGCGCAGCCTTGGCCGGCACTTGGCCGCCTCCGCCGCCGCCGCCGTCGCTGCCTGCGGCGCGAATGACGTATGCGGCGGCCGAAGGGCGGCGTCGTGCCGCGAAAAAAGACCTTTAATGAGGCGGGCCCACGGCGGCTGCCGCCCCATATTGATCGTGGGATATTGTTCCGGCCCTGGCGCGTCCGCCCCGCCGCCGCCGCCGCCGCCGCCCGCGCGCGACCCGCCAGCCTGGTAGTTTAGGCAACCACCAGCGCCACCGCCACCGCCGTCGCGCCCTCCGTCCCTCCCCCTCCGCTCCTTCCTCCGCCCGCGCTCGCCGCCTCCTAATCCCTCTCGTTCTCGCGGCGCTTCGCCCCCGCCTCCGTCGCCCCGCCCCGCCCCTCCGCGCCCCGCGCGCTCCTTCTCTCGTCGTCCCTCGCTTCTCGCTTCGCTTCGCCCGGCGCCGCGCGCGCCGCGTTTCCTTGGCTCGCCCTTCGCGCGGGGCGCGCGCCCCCCCGCCCCGGCCCACGCCTCTCGACCGTTCGCCCGCCGCCGTGCTCTTCGCCGCACTGCTCTTTCGGCGCCCCGCCCCTCCGCCCCGCGCCGCCCGCGCCGCCCCCGCACGAAACGTCGCGCTGACGCCGAGCAGCCCTTCTGCGATGGCCATTCGCTGCACACGCGCCGCACCGCGCCGCGCCGCGCCGCGCCGCGCCGCGCCCGCAAATTCTTCCTCTGACGAACTCCACCGCCCACTCGCGTATTGCGGCTCCAAACAAGGCGGACGCTAGAGATGCAGAATAGAGCCAACGGCAATCGATCAAATATGAATGTTTAAAACAATGTACCACTGGGTAGAATTTAGAAAAAAAGGTCCATTAATCGGGTATTGTTTTCATTTGATTTTGCGAAGAAATCGTTCACCTTTCCACAAAAACTGGGAAAAGGCCTATTTTATTCATGAAAATTCATTCATTCTTTCAAATGTTTTTCTCCATGTTTCGGTTTGAAAACTGAGAAATGTTTCCGTAAATTAGTGAATAAAGAAATAAGTTAATCACATATGACTATTGAGCAGTGGAAGTGTTAAGACACTTTTATAATGAACGAGGTATCTTTCTCACTATTGGTAATACTTTCTTTGTAGTATTAATGTGAACAAGAAAATAATATATTCTGGTTGGTGAAACGATGATTACATTAAAAATGTACGTAACAAGTTTATTGAATCAATGATTAATGGTCAGTAACTACGTAATGTATGACCAACGTGGTCATATATACTATACATACTAGTTTTTTTCATTTTGGGTAAATAAATACATTTTATGTAAATTGAACTGTGATTACAAAAAAAAATACAATACGAAAATAAATTAGTATGTGACTTGTCTAATTATGAAGATTATGGTTATTTGAAAGCGAATTATGGGTAGTCGTAAAAATACATTCTGGAAGTCCAATATGTTACGTTGAGATAAATATTAATATTATTAATGTTATACATAATTAGTTTCACTATCAATAATACGATCTCATGAGACAATTATCTATTATTTTTAAACATCGCCGTTTTCCTTAGGATAACGTCGTTAATTAAGTTTGAATGGTATCAATACCCTTTCGCAAACTTCCGTTAAATATATTTTTTGAATCCATTTTAGTAGCCGGCGAATGAAAACTAGCACCGAAGCAATTATGCAAGACGATTTGTAACATTCTCGTGAATTACTGTTTGTTATCGCCATTCTGTCAGTCGCTGAGCGAAATATGTGCTTCGGTGATAGCTTGAACGGTAGTGTAATGTGTGTACATTATACTTGCATTTGTGTCATTTTCTATCTGCGCGCAGTATCAACATATCATATGTACTAATTTATGCAAGTTTCCGTTTGTGATTTACTTAAATATGTATCAATGCTACGCACATTTATAAGTTAATAAATACATTGCTGAGTGTACTTACTAAAATGTAAAAATTGTTTATGAATTGGCAAATTTATTTTTATGTGTATTACACATAAATAAAATAAGAACAGTGTAAGTACATATAAAGCAAGCGTAACTGCAAACACACGAGAACTGAGAAATGTGCCTGCATTGAAGCATAAATTTATTATTCTACCTTTGTGAGGAATATTATAATTCCTTTGTATGTTACAAAATAATCATTATTAATCATTTAATAGTCTGCTCAGGAAATATATGTTGTAAAACATATTATTTACTGGAACTGTGATAATTTATTTTCGAATTAAAAGACGTTACTTATTCAAATGAAATGTTGCATATTGAGTATATGTTTTATTAATAATTATATTAAATTTCACAAGATATCCCGTCAATTTCTTCGTAATTAAAAAAATATTTTGAAATGTCTTCAATATTTGTTAAACTTCGTCGAATTTTCTTTTATTCACTAGACCTGCAATTTCCTTCTTTATGAGACAACGGATATTTCACGAGTACTTAATGATTACATCAAAAGATTTTCATTTTTGACACAGAGACCTCTAAAAGCTCGGTCGACCCACCTGTGCATTATCTATTGCTTTTTCAAATACTACATACGTAGTGTTGAGGAAGTTATGCAATTCTGCAGTAAAATACTACAATTTTTCAGCAAACAAAATCGTTTTTTCTGTCCCTGATAACGAAAGAGTGCTTAAATCTTGTTCCTGGAGTAAATTGCTTTTGCTATCTCGGTGTGTACTCAAAATCAACGTGTTGTGTGGTCTATGATACCAAACTATTGGTTGTCGAGCAATCATCTGTCCGCCCGTGTCTCTGTGCGTGTGTGATAAACACTAGAGGCTAATACGTAGGCAAGGTTTTTTACAAAAAGTGGTATTTCCCAATGGATCAGTCCGATGTTGTGGCTCATTGAAACTGAAACTAATGTTTTATTTTGAGGGGGAGGGGCACTTAACATGAGGCCGCAAGCTCATATTCAGATTTTTCAAAAAAAATGTCCCCAACCTTTTACGGTTTTGGATAGAGCATAGTATGCGTATAAAAATGATACAAATCAGAATTTGTTTGCAATAGCGAATTTTGTTGTAACTTTTGAAAATTACAAACGCATTTGTTTTCGGGATGTTACAACAAGTACAATATTGAAGATAGAGATTTAAAAAAAAATGAAATCTGATATTTATAACTAGATCTTTAAATGTGGCGATTCACAATTTTTTGAAAACAATGGTAGTTTTGATGTAGTTCTGAGTAAGAAATGTTATGTTTAAAAACAAGATATTCTCAAAAAAGGCTCAAAAGTTTTCCTTACAACTTTTTGAAAGAATGGTGCTAAGTACGCTGAAAACACATTAATAGATTAACCATTTCGATGTATTCTTTTGATATTTTTAAAAGTACACAAATGTGTTTTAATATGACTTATTTACAATACCGACGTTTTTATACAATACTGCATATTTCAGTACAATGATTGATTGTTTTATTAGCAATTCCCGGTGCGTCAACTGCGAAGTCTCTGAGGTGCTACTAAGCGCAAGTACTTAGATAAGACAGACCCGTAAGTCTAGTGCATGTTTTTATCGCGGGAGGTGGAGGTGTTGTTTCCCCGCTGGACGGTGATACCCGACGCTGACCTCAGGGGGTTTTCTCCAACCAGGTATCTCCCACCAGCAGGGCACTGCCCCGGCCGGGAAATGCTCTACGCACCCAAGATTCCCGATGTGTGTGGTAGTGAGGTGCACGTAAGGGTAAACCTAAATAAGGGGTTAGGATAAGACAAGGAAGAGGAATGGAAGGTCGCGCGCGATCTTTAACCCGTTTCTTAGAGTACTGCTCCGGTATTCGCTTGGTGTTGATCGAAGAAAACACGGAAAACTACTTATCAGAGCAACTGGTCGCTTGAATTCTTCAGTCAGTCGATAAATTCCACCTAGTTGTTTAGCTACATAGTGTCGAAAATCCTGACACGTCGGGAACTCAAACCATAGGACCTCCTGGTCACAGGCATTGCAGTGACATCAGTTCATGATCTGAGTCACGTAAGACATTTTGTAACTATAAGAACTTTTAATGATTTCTTATGAAGTTTCTCAAAAATCAAAAGTGTTCTTGGAAAACGAGCTCAAAATTGTGCATTTTTAGAAACACTCAAACGATATTTTATCAAAAACAGCTCTAATTGTTTCAAAGAGTTACTTACTCCAGTAGCTAAGACATACACAAGACAAATAAAATATGTTATGTTGACGGAATACCGAATTCCCTGATACTTGTCAAAACGTGTTTCTCTCTGTCCGCCACTCTGTGAACAACGTTAGCCCCTGAATCACACAGAAGAGTTTCACAAACAAGGATATGTTCTTATTGAACTACTCGCTCTTAAACCTCTACAAATTTTAAACGGTTGTTTTAATTTTTTAGCCTTTGTAATTTACAAAATATTTTCAAAAAAATAGCTGTATATTTTTTGCTTTAATTTTTGTATTTTCTTTAAATAAAATGGCATAGGTCTGAATTTTAGGAATATCTCTTAAATTTTTGTAAATCTTTGACAGTTCTCTTCTCCATATCTAGACTTTCAACGATGTTTTGAGAGTTTTTGACACACCAATTGCTGAAAAATGAAAACGGGTTTCACTCCTGAAACAGGACATTGCTTTTTCACAGTCACACATCTCACTGAATTTGTCAATGATTTCCTGATACGTTGTATGATATTGCTGTTTTTGACAAATGGAAAATCAAGAAACCAAAACATTCTTCGCATGTTTGCTTCGGAGGGTAACATAAAATCGTTTGGGCTTATCTATTCTGTCGGTTAGCATACTGTGATTTCAATATAATTTATGGATTACATTTTAAAGCATATATTCTGAATAACACTAATATTATCACAAACCCCTTTTCCGAGAAACCCCATACTTCTTTGAAAATTTGCCAAGGATAATGTAATCGTGTTTCAGTTTATAGTCTTAGGGAGCTAATGCACTACAATCTGAGATGACAAGCTGCATGACCCTTCAATCTCGACCACACATACGACAACCACCACCAAGTACTTTTGAGAATAATGTGGTTTTTCGGATTGTTCTTAGTAGGAATCACCTAGTATTAGATTGATATTATTAATCCTTCGATATCAAGGTTCAAGTAACATATACTGAGTCACTTATTTAATATATCCCTGTCGTCAATTTGATTAGTAGTTGCTGGATGATATGTATTGTAACATGCTTTTACTTCTAGGAATTATTTGTTTGGGAATTATTTGTTTGGTAGTTTACAGATCTACCATATCACGTCCCTCTATCTGTCTCGGCAGTTTCATTCCGTCGATGGTGATCTTTTGATGGTAGCAACCATTATCCGTCATTTTAACTCTTACCAGTATGTCAATTTCCTGTCTGTTGGTTGTGAATACCCACGATTATCGTTTCAGTGATCACTGTCGCAGCATTCTTGATCTGTTCTAATGTGTGAGTCGGGACTGTCAGAAATGTCGATTGTATTGTATTCGATTGTATTTTTGAGGAGATTTCAATAACTTTTCCTCATACTATAGTATAATAAAGAAGAGTACGAGTACGTTTGTAATAGTAATAGTAATAATAATGTTATTGAACTCGAAACATTTTTCTATCTTCGTTTCTCTAACTATAAACGCACACTCTCTTTCACACACTTGCTCACGCTAAACCAAGACCTTCTTGAAGTATGACTTGCCAAAACCAAAAGTCATAATGAACAAATGGCGGTAGATTAGCTTGAACACAACTACGCCTAAGATTTTCATATTTATAGTGTTGTTTTAATATAAAACTGGTTAAATATACCCAACGCTGATAGAACCGGATTTCACCACCTTTCATTTACGCAAAAATTACGAAATTTGGTTGAGTATAAAGCTCAACTGTTGTCAAATGTTGCGTCTAGTGAGTCATGAGACATCATTTTTAATATAATCATTGGGGCCAGGTGGGCGGGCGCGTGGCGTGGGAGGGGCGGGGGCGCAACCGCCGAGTGCTAAGTGAGCGCTTGGGCGGCGAAAAAGCAGCGCGATGACGCGCGATATCCCGTTATCGACTTCGCTGCGCGGCCGCGCGCGCTCGCGCCCCCGACCCAACCCAGCCCGGCGCGGCGCGGCGGCAGTAAACAACGACGCGATATGCGTCAGGGGGAGGGAATGGGAGCGAATGAGGGGAGAGAGCAGGAGGAGGAGAGGGAAATGTGAACGATGGAGAGTGAGGAGAGGGAAAGGGTGGAAATAACTGGTGGAAACAACGACAACAAAGGGTGGAAAGAACGACGCGATATGCGTCGAAGGGAAGGAAGTGGGAGGGAATGATGGAGGAGAGCAGGATGAGTAATAGGAGGAGAAGGGAAATGGGAACGAGGTGAAGTAAGGGAGGAGGACGAGGATGAGAAGGAGAGGAGGGAAATAACGAATGAAATGCGTCTGGAAGAAGAGTAGGGTAGATTGGACGGAGACAATGGAAGGGATGGGAATGGGGAAACTAAAGGAGGTAACATATAGGTCAAAATGAGAAGAATAAGTGAAGGAAAAGATGTCGAGGTGTATGATGAGTGCGGATAAGACGGTAAAGTAGTTTGGTTTGGCAATGTGAGTGATAAGAAACGTATTGGGGGAAAAAGAACGAAAATATAGACAAACTGGTGGCCGAAAAGGGAGGTGTAAATGATGGGAGGGATCATTCATGATAAGGAGAGAAAATGTGAACGGAAGGTGTGAGGAGTTAAGAATGGGAAGAAACTATATGGATCGGGAAGAGGAAATTTAGGAGAAAATGAATGAACAGAAGAAAAGGGATTAATAATGTAGGAACAAAAAAGTAGTAAATTTATAAAGAAGTTAAATAAAAGGAGGTCATTAGAGAAATGTAGGAGAAGTCTGACGGGAGAGAGCATGGCAAAACGAAGTCGTACACTATATGATGAAAAGTATCCGGAGACGTGGCTGAAAATCACTTACCAGTTCGTGGGGCCCTTCATCGGTAAAACTGGAAATTCAGCAGGGTGTTGGCCCACCCTTAACCTTGGTGACTGCTTCCAATCTCGCAGATCAGCTGCCGGTTGCTTGGGGAATGGCAGCCCATTCTTCACGGAGTGCTGCGCTGAGGAGAGGTATCGATGTAGGTCGGTGAGGCCTGGCACGAAGTCGGCGTTCCAAAACATCCCAAAGGTGTTGGATAGGATTCAAGTCAGGACTCAGTGCTTGCCAGTCCATTACAGGGATGTTATTGTCGTGTAAGCACTCCGCCACAGGCCGTTCAGTATGAATAGGTGCTCGATTGTGTTGAAAGATGCAATCGCAATCGCGAATTGCTCTTCAGCAGTGGGAAGCGAGAAGATGTTTAAAATATAAACGTACGCCTGTGCAGTGATAGTGCCACACAGAACAAGGCGTTCAAGCCCCTCCATTAAAAATACGACCACACCATAACACCATTTTGGACGTGACCGGAAACTTTTGATCACATAGTGTACATGATATAAACAGCACGTGGATGAGGAATGAAATACATTGTGGCAATAAAAGACGGGTGGCAGATGTGTGACGCGAAGGTGCATTTGTGTAAGAAAACGGAATAGAGAAGAGTCAGCGTGAAGTTCGCGAAGAGTAAATAGGAGAACTTTAGATGTAAGGTAAAAACATGATTGTAAGAGGATAGAGTGGGGTGGCGACGTTGGCATACGAGGAAACCGGAGAAAAGTGGGAAGCAGGGAACGAGGACATATGAGATGAGGTAAAGCCTCTTGTCGCAATACACATGTCGCCTTGTTTCCAACGCAAGATCACGTTTGAAGCTGTTTAGTTTTTGGTTTGACTGGCAGTTTATAATTTACGCTTTCGTGTTTTTCAAACAGAAATGGAAAACAGTAAATTTCACTTATGGAATTTTATAAACTATTTAGATTTTTGGAGTGTATAAACGGTAGTTTCGATTCTTTCGGTAGAAAAATTCAACAAAAAATACTTTTTCTATAGTTCAACATACAACTTGTGAAATTATGTGTTTTTAACCTAATTTAATGAATACAATTACGAAATGTGTTATTCCAAACTCTATTAAGAGTGTTCAATCCATACAAAACCGGACATTTATCATAAAATACATATATTGTCCTGATTGACAAAACTACGATAAAAGTACGTTTGTAGTTCACGGTTCAAGGATTCGTAGGGTGTGGCAAAGTATATGAAATTTCTTATTTTCTATATTAAAGTATTTTTACTGTTAGAAAACTGTTTGAAAGCTCATTCTGAAAGATTCCTGTTCATACGGTATTTTGTCTACGACTAATAATACCTATTATAATAATAACTATTATAATCTTTACATTGAAAGGTACCTGACATGCAGTATTCATCCGACGCCACCTAGTGGATAGCCTTCTAGACGTCCCCAGCTCCACTGGTTACCCATAATCAGAACCAATTTCAAGTGAACAGCATTCGAGTTGCGACTTAATTGAGTAAATGCCATCATATTTCAGTATCAGTTCTTTTTTTGTACCAGATTATTGGTATAGTTCGCAAACGCTTCTGAGTTTTGAAGACAGGAGAGAGCATTAGTGATTTAGTCACCTCCCGACAGTTTGTTCCGGAATATCTAAAAAAATTAAAACTAATAAAACATTCAATAAAATAATTGATTATTTGTCAACTGTAAACTTCTCTGCGATTAGTCAAACATCTGTACTATGACGAAACAGTGTCATATTGACTATCATTCTGCAAAGGTGCTCAATAATCTAATAAAAGAATTAGGCATACAACGGGGGTACAAAAATAATATTTGGGGTATTTTTAACAAGTTCGCAGAACACATAATAAGGATGAACTGTGGATTGTCAGAGGTCATAAAGTGTTAACGATCATCATTAAAGCGGCGGGAGAGGTGTTCCCCTTGCCGATCGCTGCATGGGGGAGGGGAGGGGGGCGTTTGTGGCTGCCGCTCACGCGCCCGACGTTGCCAGCGGCGGCGGCGGCGGCGCTCGCGCTGCGCTGCGGTCCAGGCGCCTCCCTCGCTCGAGGGCGGTGGACGATGGTGACGGAGGTGTTGGAGGCATCGGCGGCAGCGGAGGTGACGCGGGAGACTGTGACGGCGGCGGGGGAGGCGGTGACGGTGCGGTGACGGTGACGAGACGGTGACGAGACGGTGACGAGACGGTGCACGAGACGGTGACGAGACGGTGAGAGACGGTGACGAGAACGGTGACAGACGGTGACGAGACGGGACGGACGGTGACGAGACGGTGATCGAGACGGTTGACGAGACGGTGACGAGACAAGGTGACGAGACGGCGCCCACGGGGGCGCGGGGCGGCGAATGCGAGCGGTTTGTGACGTGGTGTTGTGGGTGGTGACTGGGCGGTTACGGCGCGGCGACGGTGTAGCGACGGGGCGGCGACGGGACGGTGACGGGGCGGTGAATGGAACGAGAATGGGGGCGAAGAAGGGGACGGTGGCGTTGGCGTTGGCGGCGGCGCGTGGGAGCGGTGAGTGACGAACGCTGCCGCGGGCGTTGATTACCACGAAGTCGCGATGCCAAGGCGCCCCTTCGGGTTGACGCGAAGTGGATAGGAGGGGTCAGCATTCCGTCTCTTGTTACCGGAGTCAAATATGGGGCCTTTAATGGGGAATTTGAAAACGGGTCCTATAGTTTCCTCAGACTCTCATTCGACCAGTGATCCACCAATCACTTCATTATTATATCAATTGCTAATATAATTATCACCCATTTATCATTACCGTTCACCGGGTGATTGTCACCATTGCCTCTTTAGCGATTCGGACAGGACGGTCTAGGATTCGAGATTATCAAAATCAGCTGGTTCGAATTTAGTCAATGTCTGGATGACAATTTTAGCGACTGGCTGCTCTGATCACCGTGTGTTCATGCTTTTTCCCATCAATACATTTGGGGGACAGGAAGAGTACTTGCAGGTAGCAGGTGGGGCGCTCAGAAGAGTAAGCACAGAATGCAGCAGGGAACGGCGGGAAGAGTAGACGCAGAAAGCTGGTGGAGACTATGGGAAGGAAAGTAGGAGGGGGCATAGGAAGCAGGCGCAGATGGTGGGAAGGGAATCAAGCTAGCTTTCCATGGACTATATTTTTTTAATCGACCGTTGTCTTGCCAGGTCTGTCAAATACCGCTCTTTGCCGCGGACGGCAACCCCGAAAGAACGGACGCACCTTCTAGATATAACCGCACGCTGAGCAACGCTGCCGCAAGCGCCGCTCGCAGGGAGGCGTGGCGGGTGGGGCGGCGCGAGAGCGACAGCGGGGGATGAAGCGCGGAGGGGCGTGAGGGGGAGAGGGCACGGCGTCTGCGGGCGGAGAGCGCGCGGCCGCGCATGGACGGTTGTGGCGGCGCGGCGGTCGTTCGCGCGGCCGTTCTTGCGTCATAATCCGCCCGCGACGCGCTCTGACCTCAGACGTCTGAGGAAGGAGCGATTGAAGGAGAGGCAACGGTCGATAAATTCGCCTCATATTATACCATTAACAGCTACTTTATAATTCAGCAAGAAATTGTAACGATTGCCTTTAAACGCTTGTCAATCAATAACTACTATTCTTTTAATAGTAATTTTCATACGTATAAGAAATGTATAGCATATGTAGTTAACGTTTAAAACTGTTAATGAAAGAGAACATAATTGTATTAACATTTAAAATAAATAATATTATATCTGTATGACGATTTAGAATTTTTTCGTATTACTTTTCAGCTAACTTCGTGTCAGATATTGACTTAAATTTACGTTAATAATAATAATAATAATAATAATAATAATAATAATAATAATAATGTGAAATGATTTAATTACTTAGAATTACTAATTGATTAGAAAGAACGAAAGAAAGAGAATGAAAAAGAAGAAAAACTGGAGATTGATATGTCAGTAAAAATATGTGACTAACTATACTAAAAATAATTAATAACATGTTATGTGATAAAAGCACACTGATGAATACCGCCCTCCCAGCGTTGAGTGATATAAGCAGAACATACTTATATATAGATGACATTTAATTTCCGGCGTCTTCTTACGTCATTTAAAGAATCTCCAAGCAATTACGGGGCGTTTAAAACGCAATCGAAAATGCTTTCTTTAATGAAAACCATTAGAACGCGGAGGCGACGCGAAGGACCTAGCCATCACGACTACGCCCACTGGGCTGAACCAGAGCAATAAAGTTCGTTTTAAACATTGAATGATTAATAAATACCCGTTCTAGAAAGATGTAATAACTGGGAACTAAGAAAAAACTCTTCATTTAAAAAAAATTGACTTAATATGAAAATTGTGCACATGTCAACAAAATTGAATGACCTTTTCTTGGGTCCCGTAAAATTACATGTAATGATAATTTATTCTAAAAATTACTCATATCCTGGCAAACTAGGTATGGATAATAATATCGGAATTAAAATTATTATAAACAAATTTTCTGCCGGGAAATACTTAGGAATCATTTGTAACAAAAACCTTCAGTGTTATTTTCATGTAAACAATGTTACAATGTTGGTATATTCACAAAATAATACTCTTAGGGTTGTTGTCAGAGTGATATTAATAAGTTATATTAAAAAAATCCGGTTGGTTTAAAAAATCTAGGTAACTTTTGTCTTTATTATTACGACTTGTGTAGAACTATTTAAGACATTTTCTGCAAGGTTTCAAAGACCTCAAAACTCGTATATCAGTTTTATTTACAGTCTAAAAACACAGTGACACGAAATAATTTTGAATTTAATCAAATCTTGCGGCTAACCTGAAGGTAGATGTAATATTGTCTCATCTATTCAAACAGCTAAAAGCAAAACATCTTCCTCGTATTACAACAAGGTTTAGGCCTCTCGTGACTCCACTAATGATTGTTATTGCAAATAACATAGGAACTCTAAATTCTATAACATGTCATTGAGTCAAAACATGACGAGTGCTTGGAATTGTCTACTGAAGAACATCAAGCTCAGGCTTTCTGTCAATTCTTTTAAGAAACAATTCAAAACTTCATTTGTGTCCAAGACCTATAAGTTTCACCTTCGATATTTTTTCACGAGATTTTCACAAATCAAACTTGCTCTGCATTTAATAAAATATGTATGATATTTAATGTAATACGTATAATGTTTTGGTTATAAATAGTTACATATGCAATACTTCTATTTTTACTGTTTTTAGTTTTTAAATTATTACTGTGGGGATTTGTATCTATTTATTTTCATGGTAATTGTATTTTGCTCTGCGATGTTTGCTTCTTTAATACTTCTGTACCATTTGGCATATTATTAAACCCGTTGAAACTGTTTTAAAAACAAAAACGTTCTCAATTTCCCTAAATGAGCAATATAAGTATGTCACTATGAAACTGCTGCTAACATACAATGAGTTACTACCCAACATTACTGAAATTTTTATTGCACTTCTCACTGCATTCTCACGTTATGTAGTGTTTTCATTACTGTATGATGAATATACCGTTCATTTACTTTATTTAGTGTTCAGATGTTCTGAATATTCTCGACTTTGTTGCCCTTCTGTTCGGGGTTTCTGAGTTTGCTCAATGGTTGAAACCGCCCACCTTCTAAAGTCAAAGGCATTTGCAGATTCCAAAAAAAGTTTCTAACCTTTTTGTATCTCTGTTTTAATAGTCAAATAATATAAATATTTAAAATGGTTAGGTGGAAGAGCAATGCTAATGATCTGAGCCTTGCCATTTATATTATTATTATTATTATTATTATTATTATTTTGTTTTTTTTCTTCTCAGCTATTTTCGCTGGAAAAATTCTCACATTCCCCTGAGTTGTTTAGGAGACAGGTTCGGTTACAAAAAAATCAACTCCTCTTATACCTGGACTACGAGAAGTAAGAGTTACATTTTCTTTCATTATAGGCTGCGCGCTGTCTCATGGGCATAAAGTTTTGGGGTAGTTTAAGTTCTGTTAAGTTTTTAAGGATATATTTACTGATAAGGTCTTCGCCGATATCACTAGTGGGTATGTTTTAGTAACATTTAATATGTCTTAGTTCATATTAAAGTTTTCATATTTCGATTTTTTTTATATTTCTTTCTGTTTGATGTTGTGATATAATGGTACCGTGATGTCTATTATTACTCCTTTCTTATTTTTATCTATAACGAGAATATCTGGTCTATTGTGATGGACAGTACCGTCAGCTGGAACTGGTCTGTCTCAGTATAAAAGGGAATTTATTTGGAGGGCTGGAGCAGGTGTGTGCTTATAGAATGGCAGTGTCGATTCATGCCATAAATTATGCTCTATTGCGATTGCCCTGTGCACGATATTTGCAACTTTCCCAAATAAGCACTGTCTGAGATGGAAGAGCATGCAGCTGTGACGTGTTCTATACTTTCTCCGGCAGCTCCACACTTCCCACATTTATCCACTACATCTGGTTTCAAACAATGCTTCGCGAGTTTCTTGTCTTGAACTCTCTTGAATTGTCGTTATAAAACCCTCGGCGTCAGAGTATATTTGTTTCTCCAAAAGCCACACCACAGAGGAATTATTGTTATTACTATTATTATTGTCTTACATTATTCACAGTATCTACTGGTCGGTTCATTTTCGGATCACTCCCGTAGCTGATTTATTATAGGCACAGTCGTCACTGTACTGAAGTTCCACTGAGTTGCGACTTCCTGGGCCGAGATTCGTTTATTTATACGTTCTGGACTATTATTATTATTATTCATGTTTATATTTATTATGATTATAATTATTATTATTTATTTTTTATTATATCTATTATTATTATTCATTTATTATTATCTATATGTATTATTATTATTATATTATTTATATGTATTGATATTAATTATATTATTATTTTATTATATTGTTTATGTATATTATTATTATTGGTTATTATTATTATCACTATTATTTATGTTATATTTATTTCCGTGATATTAATTATTAATTTAAAATGACATGATCTCTTTCCATGAATAATAATTTCTTCTGACGGTGACAGAAAATTCTGAACTTCATTTTGAATTTAACGAAATATTAGTTTAGCGCAAACCTTTGGAAAAAAAAATATTCATTTTCATAGGCGGTATTGGTCATTCTTTGATTGCATTAATTTGGAACATATCAAGCTACAATCTCTTGTAAAAAACTAAACTTCTTTAACTATTTTGTTTTGAACAAAGGTTTAGGCTCATTTCAATATGGAACGCTAGCAACACCATAGAAAAATAATGTACACTTAAAAATATAGTTCTGAGTTGAACTCGGTTTACTGTCCCAGTTTTCGATCACGAAGATAGGAAATGACACCAAGTTCACAGATGTTCACCTGGATCTGTTATTTGACGTTACCCCTACCTAAAAACATTTTTTTAATTCAATATTGATCACTGAGAGAAGCGTGACCCAAAGATTAACTCTTGGTAAAAGAAAGGACACAGCAATAAAATATATATAGATTGTGTAGTACTCCAGTGGAAGTCGAGAGAGAACGAGCGATAGCGAACGCAAAAGCTGTTCGATCTTAAAGCTTTACATGAGCCTCAGAGAAGTCTTTCGTTAGCTCCAACTGAAACTTCACAATCAGTTCCGCCCAGTTGAGGCGCTTATAACTCTGATAAGTATCTGTTCATACATCATGCGTTAAACGCGCTGGGGAGGATGGGAAGGAAGTTCGATACAAAGACCTATTTCCTTAATACGAGATATAGTCATAAAGTATGAGAAACAAAATCTTACAATATGACAGTTTGCCTCTGATATGCATGGCAAACTGGAGTAGCATTGCTGTGTGGTGGTTCAGTCCCTTGGTGAACTGCTTCAGAATATACAGCCAAACACCATGCATGATAGCCTAGAAATGAGAGTGAGTCACACTGGTGATAGGAAGGGAGGTTTGGCGGGCTCGTGGTAGGGAACGGGTAAAGGGTGGGAGTGCGACGAGAAGTTAGTGGGAGTGGGTGGAGGGGGGTGTGTGGTGAAGCGAGAAGAATTAGAAGACTGTACGATCTTTGCCTGTAGTATTATTTTGTGGAGTGGGGAGGGCGGTTGTCCGGGTTACGGATGCCACTTGTTTCAGGCATTTGGGCATTAGACAGCCAACTGCTGAAGCCGGTGCGGCGCCAGGCTTGCGAGGCAGTGGGTGTGGCGGGCGGCGGGCGGCGGCGGCAGGGCCGGGGCGGGGTGCGGGCGCACGGGCGGCGGGGTTGGGCGGCGCGGGCGGGAAGCCGCGGCGGTCACAGCACTTGTGGCGGGCGTGTCGCGTGGCGCCAACGGCGGCGCGCGGCCCGTGCCTCCGCCAGCCGGCTGGCGTCCAAGCCGCACCGCGCCGCCCGACCGCGCCGGCCGGGCGTTGTGCGCCTTCAGCGCGACATCCGGGGGCGCCGGGTCCCCACTCCGCTCCCCAAGGATGCACAATGGGTCAGCGGGCGGGGGGGCGTGGTTGTGCCTACGCGGCTCTGCTCCGCTGCTCTCTGCTCGGCTCGCTCTCGTTGTCGCGCGGGCTCTGGTCCGCATGGGCTCGGATCCGCCGCCAGGCCGGCTGCTCGTCCGACGCCGGGTCTCTCCGGCCCGCTTCTCTCGCGCGCGGCTCTCGAAACCGCTCTCGCCCGGCACGCGGCGTCTAGCTGCGGCCGCTCTGGGCGTCCGGGGGCCGGCTGCGGACCGGCTGACTCTCGAGTTCTCGCCGCTCAGAGGCCTGGCTGCGGGTCAGCGCCTGCGTTGGCGTCGGGGCCCGCGGGTCTGCTAACGGCTTCGGATCGCTGGCTCGCGGGGCGCACGGCTGCTCTGCGGGGGCCGGGGCTCTTTCGCGGCGCCGCTCTCTTCCGCGCCGACTTGCGCCGCCGCGTCTCGGCCGCCGCTCTCGCGCCGCTCGTGCGGTGCTGCACGATTGTCTCGTCGGCCGGCTCTGCCGGGCCGCCCGTCGTCCGGGCTGCATGGGGGGGGTCCGCTGGCGGTTCGGGGTGTCGCAAGACGGTGGGGTAGAGGTGGGGGGGGTGGGGGGGGGACGGCGAGTGGGGTGGGGTGGGTCGCGGCCGTGCTCAGGCACCGATGAGGTCTTGATCGTGGACTGTGTAGCGACTGTCTTCGATTTGTGGTCACCGCCTTCTCGACTCGTACGATTTGTAAAGGCGTAGCTCTCCGGCTCTCGCCGCGCCCTCGCCGCCGCTCTCTCCGCGCTCTCTCCGCCGCCTCGCCACGCTCTTTCCGCCGCTTTCGCCACCGTCTCGTCCGCCGCTCTCTCGCAGGCCCTGCCCCGCATCCCGGCCGCACTGCCTCTTCGCCCGTGCTCTTGCCAGCCGCTCTCTCCGTCGTTGATCTCGCCGCCGCTCAGGTCTCCGCCGCTCTCGTCCGCTGCTTCGGTCGGCCGACCTGTGCTTCTCTCGCCGCTCTCGCGCCGCCCTCGGTTGCCGCCGCTCCTCTCCTACCTGCTCTCTCTCGCGTCGCTCGCTCGCCGGCCGCCTCTCGCCCGCGCTCTCGCCGCGCTCTGCCGCGCTCTCGCCCCGCCGGCTCTCGGCCTGCGCTCTCGCCGCCGCTCTGCGTCGTCCGCTCTCGCCGCCGGCTCTCACCATCGCGCCGGCTCTCGTAGCGGCCGGTCTCTATCCGGCCGCTCTCTCCGGCCGCTTCTCGGGCCGGCGCGGGTCTCTCCGCTGCTCTCGCGCGCTTCGCCGCCGCTCATCTCCGCGCTCTCTCCGCCGTCTCGCCGGGCCGCTCTCGGCCGCCGCTCTCGTCGCCGCTCTCGTGCGCCGCTCTCGTGCCGCCTCTCTCCGCCGCTCTCTCCGCGCCTCGCCCCCGCTTGCCGCCGCCGCTCGCCGCGCTCTGCCGCCGCTCGTCTGCCGCCGTCCGCTCCGCCGCTCTGCGCCACGCTCGTTTCCGTGCCACGCTTTCCGGCCAGCCGTCTCACTCCGCCGCTCTCTCCGCGCCCTCGCCCCCGCTGCTCGCCGCCGCCCTCGTCGCCGCTCTTCGCCGCTCTCTGCGCCGCCTCTCGCCGCGCTCTTTATCCGCGCTTTCGCCACCGGGCTCTCTCCGCCGCTGTCTGCCGGCCGCCGTTGCCCCGCTCCTTCGCCGCCGCCTCGACGTGTTGGTAGATAATTCGGTTGGACTAGAGAGCAAGCGCAGTATTTCGGTGTGAGTCTTGGTGCTGTGGGCATTGGTGCAGGGCTGGAGATTGCTTTGAGTTCACATGTGTATGGTAGGCTTGAGTGAGTCGGGGGGGGGCTGCACGCGCTGCTCTCCAACCGGCTCTTTCTTCCGTGCGCCTCTCGCCGCCGCTCTCCGCCGCGTCTCCGGTGGTGCCGCGCTCTCGTGCGCCGCTCTCGCGCCGCTCTTCTCGCGCGTCTCGCCGCCGCTCTCCGGGGGTAGGCGTCGCTGCTCGGCCGCCACTCTTGTCGCCGCTTACTCGTCAGCCGCTCTCTTCGCGCCGCTCTCGCCCGCCGCTCTCTGCGCCGCTCTCTCCAGGCCGCTCTCTCGCCGCTCTCTCCGCCGCTCTCTCCGCCGCTCTCGCCGCCGCTCTCGCCGCCGCTCTCGCCGCCGCTGTCGTCGCCGCTCTCTGCCGCCGGCTCTCTCCGCCGCTCTCAGCCGCCGCTCTCATTCCGCCTGCTCTCCGCCGCCGCTCTCGCGCGCGCTCTCGCCGCCGGCTTCTCACCGGCCGCTCTCGCCGCGCTCTCTGCCGCGCTTCTCGCCGCCGCTCTCGCCGCGCTCTCGTCGCCGCTCTCGTCGCCGCTCTGGGCCGCCGCTCTCTCCGCCGCTCTCTCGTCGCTCTCGCCGCCGCTCTCGGCCGCCGCTTCTCGCCGCGCTCTCGCCGGGCGCTCTCGCCGCCGCTCTCGTCGCCGCACCTCGTCAGCCGCTCTCGTGCTGGGGCGCGCTCTCTGGCGCGCGCCCTCGGGCGGGGCCCGCCGCCTCGCGGCCCGGGGTCTTGTCGCGCGGTGGCGATCCGTCGGCGGCCGCTCTCGTGGCGCGGGGCGGTCTCACGTCGCGGGCGTCTCGGGGGGCGGCGTGCTCGTGCCGCCGCTCTGCGCGTGCCGGGCTCTCGCGTGCGCCGCGTCCGTCGTGGCTCCTGGGGTTCGGCGCGCGGCTCTGCGCGGGGGCGCTTTTCGGTGGGGCCGCCGGTCGCCGGGCCGCGTCTGTCTGCGGCCGGTGGGGCCGGCGGCTGGTCCGCCGCTGGGGCCACCGCTTCTTATCGACGGCCGCTTTCGCGCGCAGGGCGGGGCGTCTCTCCGCCGATCTGTCGCGCCGGGGTGGGCCCGGCTCTCGCGCTCGCCCGTCGCCGGCGGCTGTCGCTCCGCCGGCTCGTGGTGCGGGCGGGGCGCTCGCTCCGGGCTCGCTGGGCGAACCGGCTGGGTTTCCGCGGGGGCGTGTTCGCAACCGCTGGGGTCCGGCGCTCTCGTGGGCGCGGGGGCGGGGCGGCGGTGCGGCGCGGCGGCGGGCTGGGCGTGCGCGCGCTCTGCGCCGCGCGTCTGTCGCGTGGGCGGACCGCTCGGTTTTGTTCGCGGCCGCGTGCGGTGTCGCCACGGTGTTTGGGCTCTCCGTGCGCCGGTCTTCTCCGGCGCGCGGCGGGCGCGCCGGTCGTCTGCGCGGGGCGCCGCCTGCGGGGGGGGGGTGCGCGGGGGGGCGCCGGCCGGGGCCGTGCGTTCCGACGCCGGCTGGGTGCCTAGTCAGGACTGCTGCGGGACGGCCGGGTGCTCGGGCCCGCCGCGGTACGTGCGTCGGGGCGTGGCGTCGTCGCTGACTGCTCTCGGCCGCGGGTGCGTCGTCCGCGCGCGGGTCTCGTGGGGATTGGGTGTGTGGGCGGGGTCGCGGTGGCGTCTCGGGCGGTCGGGGGGCGGGGGGGGGGTGGGGGGGTGCGCGGGCTGGGGGGGGGGGCGCCCGTGGGGGGGCGGTTCTCGGTGTCGGCGCCCGGGTGCTTCGGCAAGGATTTTGAGGGTGTGTTGGGGGGGCGGGGGTGGCGTGGGGTGGGGGGGGGGGTGGCGGTCGCGGGGGCGGGGGCTGTCCGCCGCTCGCTCGCCGCCGTCTCGTCGCGGATCTCGGGCTGCGGCGACCGGCGCGGGGGCTCGGCGTGTGCTTTGAGCGCGGGCTGGTCCCGTGTTCGTGGGCGGCGGGCTGGACGCTCGTCTGGCGACGGCCTCCGCGGCGGGCTGATCGGGGGGGGTTGCGTCGGGCGTGGCGGACCGGGTGGGGGGTCTCTGCTGGCCGCTCCTCGCCGCGCGCCGCGCCTCAGCCGCGCCCTCGCCGCTGCTCTCTCGCGGCTCGGGGGTCTGGGCGCGCTCTCGCGCCGCTCGCCGGCCGCTCTCATGTCGCGCTCTCGCAGCCTGCTCTCGCCGTCGCTCTCCGCGCCGCCCTAGCCGCTTCTCGCCGCCGCCCTCGCCGCCGGCTCGTGCATCCGCCGCTCTCATGCCGCTTCGGCGGGTGGGCGGCCACCGGTTCTTTCGCGCCGCTTTCAGCGCACGGGTCATCCAGCTCTCTCCGCCGCTCTTCTCCGCCGCCCTCGCCGCGTCCGCTCTCGCCGCCGCCCTCTCCGCCGCTCTCTCGGCTCTCTGCCGTCGCTCTGCGCCGCCGCTCTGCCGCCGCTCTCGCTCGCCGCTCTAGTCGCCGCCTCTCGCCGCCGCTTCTCCGCCCGCTTCTCTCCGCCGCTCTCTCCGCGCTCTTTCGCCGCCGCTCTCGGCGCCGCTCTCGTCGCCGCTCTCGTCGCGCCGCTCTCGCTGCCGGCTTTTTGCCACCGGTCGTTCTTTCCGCCGCGTTTCGGGACCACCGCTCTTCCGCCGCTTCTCCGCGCCCTCAGCCCCCGCTCTCCGCTTGCCCTCGCCGCCGCTTTTCTCTCCGCCGCTCTCTCCGTCGCTCTCGCCGCCGCTTCGCCGCCGCTCTCGCCGCCGCTCTGTCGCGCTCTCGTCGCCGCTCTCGCCGTCCGCTCTCTCCTGCCGCTCTCTCCGCCGCTCTGCGCCGCCGCTCTCGCCGCCGCTCCGCGCCGCTTCTCGCCGCCGCTCTCGTCGCCGCTCTCGCGTCGTCCCCGCGTCTCGTGACAGCTTCTCGTCCGCCGCTCTCTCCGCCGGCCCTCGCCTTTGCTTTGCCGCCGCCCTCGGCCGCCGCTCTTCTCCGCCGTTCTATAGAGCTCATTTTCCGGCCGCTTTCGCTTCCGCTCTTCGCCGTCTCTCCCCGCCCTCGCCCCGCGCTCCGCCGCGCCCTCGCCGCCGCTCTCTCGCCGCTCTCTTTCCGCCGCTCTCGACCGCTTCTTTCCACCGCTTTCGCCACGCTGCCTCCGCCGCTCTCGCCGCAGCTCTCGCCGCCGCTCTCGCCGCGCTCTCTCTGGGCCGCTCTCTCTGGCTGCTCTCGCCGCCGGCACCTCGCGCCCACCTTCCGGTTTAATTTCTGGCGGCTCCATGGGGGGGCTCGTTCGTTTAGGGAGCTTCGTCTCCGGGTTCTTGAACAGTGATGAAAAAGCATTACGAATTTGATAGATGGACGTCATTCATACCGTTTCGCTCCTCCACTTCCTTCAAGTGAATTGAAAATTTTGAATGTTTTTTGTTTGCGGTAAACTTAAGTCCAATTTATTTTCTTTTTCTTAACTTTAAACAATAATTTCATTACGTTTCTAAGGGATAATGTTATTTCACGTTTCCTTATTCGTAGGTGGTTTGTTTGTTATATGGCAGAATAAATTGAGTTAAGTGGAAAATGTTGTAAGGGCAGTATTCCATATCTTGTATGTTTTAAACAGGCTTGACTTCGAAAACTTAATGTCTTACATAAGGCTGAAGTGCATTGATTAATTCCATTAAATAATGTTCTCATCATTCTCTGTTGTTATCTCATTTTAAAACAATTAGACAAACAAAAAAAAGTCACTCAAGAATGATTCACGATGAACGTTTTGCCCTGGTAAATTTCCAAATTCGCTTTTAACTTGTTTTTTTTACTACCATGCTGGCTGATTTCCTAGCTGATCTGCTGCCAATGTTTACTCCTGCATGTCATTTACTCTTTCGCTGTCAAGTCATCAAACTTCACGAGTTTTAAAAAACAAAATTTCTTCTAATATATATATTAAAATTTAAATTTAAAAAGTTTTTAATATTACACCTGCAAAACAAATCACACAAACAATCATTGACTGGTGTTAAGTTTGCCTGGATGAGTTTATATGCTTCCAAGTCTTTATTTCCTGTCGCAGATCGAATACCATACTGCTTGACTGTTCGTCTGCAGGACAAAATAATCACTTTCTTTTCTTACGGGTATGTTCTATTATTTGAACGCTCACAGAACAGGCAAAGAAATTACGCGACGTGTGTTGATCTGATATACTGTCATACATGTCACTGGCGACTAGGAATATAACTGCAGAATAGTTCTTTCAGGAAATAAGTATAAAGTTTCGAAATTGGCATCAAAACGGATGTGACTAATGTAATGAATCCACAGTAACACGGATGGTATATGTAAGTGATCCATGCAAAGCTATTCTTATATTTTTAAGATTTTTATCGGTTTTTTTGTTAATTACTGGCATCTGAATTTTTCGTTTCTCCTTGACTAGACTTCAAATCTACCTGATTTACTAACCGCTTTACGCTGGTTGGT
>BOPP01000044.1:927074-937642 GCA_017312745.1 Gryllus bimaculatus
GAAATAGATGCCGTTCTCTGCATATTGGTTTTAGTTTGCGTTCTTAGTTCTGTAAATTCCTCTTTCCCGATATCGCCAACAGAAGGGAGGTTCTAGTGCATTTGCATGGTTAGGGTTTCAAGCTGTTGAAAACTCGCCGGCGTGCTGCGCGAAATGTTTTTTTGGAGGGGGAGGAATCCGAGGTTTTATCTGTTAGCGCTTTTTTCTCCCTAACTATAGTTCACTTGAAATGAAAAGTAAATTCATAGGTTCTATCTTTTTTAATGCAATGTTTCAAAACCGAACGGAAATAAACTTACTATCAATTATGTGCAATTCTTGAGTTATATCAAAGTAATATCAATACTAACTTTTAATAATTTAAAAACTACTTTTCATTCTCATTAACACGCGCCGATGTAGCTTTGTGTTAGCAATAAATTATTTTAATTCGTTTTCTAACAATCTGACTGCATCATTTCTCAATTTAGTTCTACAGATTAGTGTTATAAATTACTTTTCACGCACATTTCTCTTTGAAAATGTTTTATAGGCCCAATATGACTCTTTTACTTTCCATTCGCTTTCGTTTACAAAATATGTTATTGCAAATTTTTATACGTTACCAAAATTGTCATTCTCTTGATTTATACACATATGTTACTTGCGATATTGGGTAAATATTTTTAAAATAATACTATCCTTAAGAATCCTTAAGAATTCCAAATTGGCACCCATAATTTCTTCTATATATGACAGAATCTATAATTTCAAACCAATAACCGTTTTTAAATATCTCGAATTACATCTTATTATAGTTATATTAATTAAGAAAGTCGGCACAAAATGAACTTATAATATGAATTTAATAAGCGAGATATGTCATTTTCTTCAATGTTATTAACATATCATTACAATTGTGCAGTTAAAAGTATTTCTGAAATTGTATAGAAGTGTAAGAAATTGCCCTTGAATATTTTGATTATTTTGCAACTATAATTCTCTATTGTTTGCGTCTAGAATAAATAAATGATACATTAAAAACAGTTAATGCCTACAAACCTTTGAAAAGGGAAAGATGTTTAGCAATTTCACGAGTAGTGCCATCTCGGGTAATTTCCAGATGAATGCAAGTACGTTCAAATTTCCGAAAGAAATCTGCCAAAAATATGGGCTGAATACCGCTCAAGATTCCCCGCCAGGTGATAAGAACGAACCGCAAGAATGCTCGCTTCCATCTCTGCGCCTGCTAAACTCGATCTAGGCAACCCGCACGTCGCTACTGTATTACGGCACCAACGTCTGTTGGGCCGTGCTTTTTCGGTGAGTGCTGAATTATTTTAGACATCAATTGTTTGGATTTCATTTGGCATTCTACTTTGGGAACATAATTTCTCAAATTCTATTTCAAAAGGGTGTGTAACATTATCATCACTAAAGGTACTTCATTATAATCATGCCATGTATTTGTAACATATTGTATTTATAGTGTTTTATTTATTGTATAGATATATTTATTGTATGAGTTAAAAATACACTCCACCACTTCGCGTATCTAAGATTTTCGTATGATTTGGAGGATTTACAATATTACATGGATGAAATGATAAATGACTATATTATCTATTGTATATTTTTGAAATTTGTTTTACACAGAACCTACAGTACACTTGTTTTGCATATAACATAAATAAAATGCATTATAAGAACACGAATACATTCTGACACATCACTTTAAATTAACCATGGTATTGTTATGTACTACTTCACATTTAAACATGTAATATTTATTATAACCTGAAGTATTCTTGATGTGTGTATGTAAGATACTGTCACGTATAAATCAAACAATTCTGTGATGTGCTGACGCTTTTATGATATCGATCTTATACATCTAAACGTAATTACTCATACTGCTTATTCACATTACATTCTCTTTGTCATTAACGGTGATATAAAGTAAGACAATTATTTCAGTATTGTTGTTCAGAAATTGTCTAACTTTAAACATAAATTCTTTAAATAAAGCAGAACATTTATGTACATCATGCGCATCTCCATCTACCTCGTTATTGTTTCCAACTTATGTGAAATGATTATGTAGAAATTTTGCAGCAAACCACAATATACCATTTTAAAATATCTTAAAAGCAATTGTCAAATGTTTCGTAGCATCTAGTTTCACTCTCGAATCAACGCGTACACTCGGTACACGTCAACACACGCGTACTTTCTAAAACCGATGCGATAAAGTATTTTAGATCGGGAATCCTCAATATCCAAATACATTTTCAAAGTATGATTTGTATTAGATAACGATGATACGATACATTATGTTGTTTGAAATACAATAAAATCTGTCTATGCCGGAAAATATCGGTACAAAAAAGTTCCGTTTTTCGGAGGTTTTCGTATTATGCAGGGTTTCCGTTTAACGACTTGTGATATTAATGTTTCCGTTCTGAAACTAGTAAATTAACGTAAGTAAAGAAGTAATGGGAGTGCAGTAAATATTACATGATTTTATTATGATTAGAATTGAAATAGATTTTATTGAAATAGATTTACATACAACGAATTTATGGAAGAAATCTCCAATAAATGAATATTAAACATTCTTCATTGACAACTTCTGAATTTCTCTTGCTTCCATAAGTTTGATCGTTTCATCTAATGTTAGAGTTTTATGGTTTTCGCATTGATAATCTGGTTGTGAAACTCTGGTTGTAAAAATGCTCATTAACTCACTGCCTATCGGACTGCTTGCTGGCTCTTTCAACGCACATTGCGTCACAGCCCAGAATACTATGATTTTCTAATACCCTAACAAGGCCTTGAACAATATTTCTGTGGCCGACGGGTTACGATTTTGAACGCAGAGATGAGAGAGGCGCGAACAGAAGCCATGACCTTGAGGCTTCTAACCTCAGAAAGGGGGAAAGAATTCCCCTACGGCCTGCGCCTTGAGAGACGAATGACCACAAGGTCAAATACTACGCTGTCAGCTGCAGCCCTCTCCTTCACAGAGCGGTTGCCACGAATAAATTGTGCGAGATAGAGAATTTAAATAAGACTTGCAGATGCGTTCATTATATTAAGAATATATCGGGTCTCTGTCAATCGCATTAAATTCGCACGAATTCCGTTTTAAAAAGATCCCCCCCCCCCTACAGGACACCACAAACCGTTCCATTTCCGCGTTGGAGAGTTTCCGTGTTACACTGAGTAAAATACCATATAACTTCAATGACCAAAGTCATATTCCGGTTAAGGCGGGTTTCCGGCTTGTACAGGTTCAGGTTCAGACAGATTTTTCTGTATTACAAAATATGCATGCGCTGCAACGCATGATCTCGAAGATAAGAACGCTTTCCTAAAAATTCCCGTCTCCAGCCTCCTCCTCTTCTGCGCCTGGTGCGGCGCGGCGCGGCGCGGCGCCTCTCTCCAGTCGCAGCGCGTCGAGTCGCGCGCGCGAGGAGGACGAGCGGGGCGGAGGACGGGGCGAGGTCGGGGGGGCGGGGGCGGTGGCAGACGCCGCGGGGCCGGCGCGCTTCGGCGTGGCGAGGCGGCCGCCCGGCGCGCGACGCGAAGGGCGAGGGCGAGGCGAGGACGGCGGCGGCTACGGCTCGGTCGCCCGCCCTCGCTCCGCCGCCGCACCGCCCCAGCCGCCGCCGCCGCCGCCGCCGCCGCCACAGTGGGCCGCCGTCCGCCAAGAGGTGAACGAAATTACACCGGTGAGACATTTTCGACCATTAGCTTGTCAGCTAGGAATTAGCTGGCAGCTCTTATGGGTAGTTTTCCGTGGTTTCTCCGATCAAGTGAACCTACCTATCGAATGCGGTAGCAGAACCCTAACAAACGGACTACCGGCCGCCCGCGATCTTTCCTTCCTCTTCCTTGCCCTATCCTTACCCCTTACTCACATACACATACACTCACTCGCACTTCACTACCTCACCTGTCGGGAGAACGGTCGTGAGCTTAGAGCTTGTCCCGGCTGCAGCGGTGACACGCTGATGAGAGGTACCTGGTGGAGGGAAAACCCGCTGGGCGGCGATAGGTCGTCGGAGGAACTCATCATATAGTGGGGGAAGATAACTTCCACCTTCCGCGATAGAACATGCACTACACTTACGAACCTAGTGGCCTTAGAAGTTGACGAGCCAGGAATTACTGAGAATTAATGAATCATTACGCCGCTGCGACGGCACTGTTTTTCACGCTTTGTTGACGACTACCGGTCAAATTAAACTTATTTCAAAAGCGACGTATTGACGTTGCGGTTTGTTTTCAACTTAAACTAACATATATTCTTTAAACGTTTCTACAAATGTAGAATGTATGCCATGCTGGCAAATATTGTGCACAAAAATGGCGTTTCCCCTATGTTAAACGGCATTCGAAATAGAATTCATTCTTGAACTATAAGACAATTTAAAGACTTCCCCTTTGCGAAAAATTTTCTTGAAGACACGTCACTTCGACCCCTCAATTGGACTGGAGATTTGGATAGGAGATCCGTGCCACTACAACGTTGTTTCCAGTCAAGTTAAGTACCTGAAAGGATGAACCAGGTCGTTTTGAGAAATTGAACCTCATATTCAGTTACGTATTCCTAATCGTTCTGCTTAAAATTCAATATTTATATGAATGATTATTCTATTCTGATATGACATATTTTCTTATAAAGCTACAAGTTTGTACTGTTATCATTACATTTCTGGTAATTTAATATAAACAAAATTATTGTTTAAAAATAATACTATTTTCGAGGTAAAAATATAGTTTATAATATTTTTCACTCTCAGCTGTAATATTATCTTCATATATAGATATACTTAACAATTGTATTTGTCAATAAATACTATATTTTACTATATACTGAATACTTTATACCATCTTATCAGTTTCTAATATGAAAACACGATATTTTGGTTTTGGAGGAATGTAATTAGTATATGCACGAATTTCTACAGTTCGTTTCTGGTTTCTATGAGAAAGTTGAAATAATAAAATGTACTACTCAATTCGTTCATATTTTGGTACTTTTCATCAAAATCTAATATTTTTTATCAAATCGAAGAAAGTTTGAACCACTATAATAATTTTTTGTAATTTCTAAATTATTGCTTCATACCAATAGCATACTTCGAGGTATTCCGAATAATATATTAATTAAATACAAAATATCGAAGACTAATTTTTCAATTCAAATCTGTGTGCACGAAGAACAGACCTCTATATATCTGTGTGTATTTCAATGATATTTTTGTTTTATTTAATTTCAACTATTTGTACGACAACATTTTAAGCAATTGGGAGTTTACAATGGGCACCAATTACCTCCTAAATTTGTTTTATTGAAATGAGATGCGAAGTTCTGAAGCAAACGCATTACAAAATGAGTTTTAAGTTAAGATTAACTTCTTTCCGGAAGTCAAAATGATAATTTTTTACTGACACTCGTTATCTGAATCGAAATTTAAATGAGATTAATTAATAAGTACTTCACATACAACAAAGACAATAACACTGTAAATTGTATATGGAGAAAAACAGGAAATGTAATCTAACGAACGACCATACTATCGGTAATTTAAGTATCAAATTTCATTTAGAATATACTGCTTTCCAAAGAATTGTTTCACATGAGGAAGACAGACGATAGCCATTTTTTTTTATTAATCTAGATTTTTTGTATCTAAACCTTTACTTATTCCAGATGAGAATACTTCGGTAGACAGATGATTATGAAAAGCATGACAATGATACAGTGCCTGAAAGACTAATAAGATAATCCTCGCACCGCACATACGTCTTCCATGGCGATGCGTTTGTAATGTCCCTCTGCGATCACTCGAGTGCCGAAATAGTTGAAGAGTGGGCTTGTGCCCTCGAGGAGGTTGCGAGTCGACGACTGCGCGCCGTTGCGGCCGCCGCCTCTTGCCTGCAAGCGCCCCGCGGCCCGCTTCCACCCGGCCCCACCCACCGCGCCGCGCCGCCGCCGCCCCGGCCGCGGCTCGCGCGAGCGAGGCACGTTTAACGCCCCGCCCGCTCGCGCCCCGCAGCCCGCCCTCGCTCCGGGCCGCCCCAAGCGCCTCCGGCAGGCGTTTTTAAGCCGGACCAAACGGCGGGCGACGGTGGCGGGCGACGGTGGCGATTACGAATGGCGACCGTGGAGGCAGCGGCCGCGGCGACGGCGGGGTGCCAACAAAGATACCAGCCGTTATATGGTGTGGTTAGTGACCGATCCGAGTGATGGTAAGAGGTTGCGGGGGAGGCAGAATAGAGGTAAATGAGGAGACGGAGGCGAGGGGAATCGCCGCATGCGTGGAAGAATGGGCGATGCATTTCGTTCGCGCAGCATGGGAAAATTGCTGCAACATTAATAATTTCTGAATCATAGTACCCGATATCATATGTTGCAGGTATTTTATGTTTAATATAATAATAATAATAATAATAATAATAATAATAATAATAATTTGCTCTTTGCGAGAGCTATCTGTCACTGATTTTTGTATTGCCTACATATTTAATCAGTCTACGACTATTACAAAGTACAGCTCAAGAAAAAACAAATATTAATACTTTAAATTTTGGGGAAAATTTCTTGTTCAGAATCAATAGAATACTGTTTCACCTCTCAAGATTTTAAGAAATGAAAAACTATATAGTTTTCTTTCCCATTCTCAACACGTATAATGTAGTATCAATGATCTAAAGGTCAAGCTTAAAGCGAAAACTCAAAAGTTTTTTCTAGAGACTAGAGGGGATACAATTCTGTAACGAAAAAACGCATAACAAACTCGCGCATAAGATAACGTCATTTATTGTGAAGTGTGATATTTTAAATTGTTTGTATATTTTGACACTAAATATTTACAATCATTTATAAATAATACAGTAGTTATTTTAGTCTTTCCACATAGCATTTAGAATTACTACCCATCCAGTAAATCTTTTTCAAAACTAACAGTGCACACATAAATATTTAAGATAACGTATAAAGTTAGAAAAAACTGCGTCAGGAGGACAATTTTTAAAATAATTAATCTTTTTTGCAGCAAATGCATTGTTTTCATTCCAGAAGATCCTATATTAGCATAAATTCTCAATGTGAATTGATAATTAAAAAACCCTATACATCTACAAAAAGTTTCGCATAGTATCTTTGAAAAAAATCTGAATCTTTGCTTATGAATTATGACGTTTTCAATAACAAATTGTTAATGTAAATCGTAATTATGTGATGAAGTAACGAAAGGTGCAGCGCGGAGGCTCGTCTGACGATGATCTGTGAGCTGTAGAGTGTGTGTTTGCTGCCACGTAAAGTTGAACAGCCAAATTTCAAGAATTCCTTCAGCTACAGTAATTGAAACGTCAAAACTACCCTACGCATTTCGCTAATACATTCATTTAAATATTATCTACTCAACAGTTTCATATCTAATTCATTTCATTCTGAATTATGATGATGGTAGTAATGATGAAGCAGAAGAAGAAAAAAAGAAGAACGTGATACTATTTCCGAGCTTAGGTGAGGGAGGAGTCTTATTTTTTTATGTTCTCGCCTTTCATATGCTAACGTATTGCTGTGGTTTTCCATTACTTTCCACTGTGTGAACGATGGTAAGATGATCATGAAGGGTGTATGAATGAGATGATGTTTAGATGGAATACGGAGGCGATAGATTAGCCAACGAAGCACTGGAACCCGTAGTCTTCCGTTGGACGTACTGCTATACCGCTTTCCAACCCTTGCGCCAACTCTTTTCAAATTGGCAAAAGTATCCGAAGTTGTTCGTACTGTTAGTGCTTACTTTTCCATGGCGCTGCGCGGGGCGGGGAGATTCAGGGCGGGGCGGGGCGAGGAGGGACGTGGCGGGCAATCCATAGTGAGCTGTGAGGTAGCGTGGAGAGGTGTCGGGCTGCGTTGCTGTGCCTTCCATAATGACAAAGAACAGGCTCGATTGATTAATGATGACTAGCGCGGCAACGGCTAAGCTCATTAGTTCTGTAAGTGTAGTGCAAGTTTTTTCCTCGGTTGGGATGCAGTGATCTTTCCCCGCTAGATCGGGAGATCCAGCGCTGACTTATCTGTTGGCTAACGGGGTTTTCCCCACTCCAGGTTTCTCCCAACTGCGGGGCACCGCCTCAGCCAAGCTCTAAGTTCCCGACCGGTCTCCCGGCTTCTGTCGTCTGTGGTAATATACTGCAGGATAGTGTAGTGTATGTAAGCAAAGGTTATGGAAAGAAGAGGGAAGCGGAAGGAAAGATCACGCATAGAGTGATCACGCGTAGAGTACTGGTCCGGTATTCGCCTGGTGTTGATCGGAGAAGACACGGAAAACTACCGATCAGGAGCAGCCGGCCACTATAATTCTCCTCCACCCAATGACAGCACTTGACCTATTTGTCTAGCCTCGTATCTAAAATCCTGCCACCGTCAGGACTCGGATCTAGGACCTCCCGGCAGATGCACTGCAGTGACATCATTTGATGCCCTGAGCCAGGACAGGGTCGAGTGAGGGGGCGGAGGAAAAACTGCGACAGTTTTTTCTCGCCTTGCAACGTAACTAGTAAAGAGAGATAATTTTAATTATGGGGAGGAAATCGGTGATGTTTCAATAGAAAAATTCTTACTGTCATGCCCTGTTAACGAAAAATTGGATAAAGCTCATTTCTTTCAATTTCTTCTTTCCTTGTGGCTCTATCAGCGCTCAATAAGCATGAATCCTTTTGCACTTATGATAAAATACGACCTATTGTTTTTCTATTCATTATTCGTTTAATTCCATTTTCTCTGAAGATGTGAACTAAGTGAACTCATTTTCATTATCATTTCTAATTTTCTGATCAGCACTTTGTGACATATCTTGTCCAGAATCAATAGATCTTCTACATTTGAGCCAAAATAATAAATAACAGGTTTTTCCTTTTTTACCTGAGCATGAAAATGTGCGAATATGATAGAATATATCATTGTTCTGTACATATTAAGTGAATTACTGTTATTAGAAGAAATTGAATTACTGACAATAACTGTTATTAGAAGAAAGAAAAAAATAAATGAAAATCAAATATTTTTCGTTGAGTGTACAAGTTAAATTTTTTAATGCATCTATCGAAGACAAATGAATCGTAGAATAATGAGAAAGCATGCAATTAATAATTTATGTACAATCGAAAGTTAAACACGGGTACTTGAAAGACATAGTGTTATATTGTCCACATATTAATAAATTGGAATGAATAATATACATGTATTAGATACTTCATTCAATATTTTTTTAGTTTTCAAACATTTTGGAGAAAATAAAACAATTATTATTTTCATATGTTGATATAGTTCCTTTTAATAAATCTTATTTTCACTATTACTTAATATTTCTTACATGTTTCTTTACTTTTATACAATGTTGGCACATCGAAACGAAGCATCTCAATCCCTTATTTGCCAATGTAATATATTCCTAGAATCGTCTTTCTGTTAAACAAGTCAATGTCAACTCCAACAATGTAAACGTCAATCAACTTCGCTTCTCTGACCCTCAGACACTTGCCTGAACTGTCCACCTAACGAGCTCCTGCTTTTTTCGAAATTTAGTACTCTTCGCGGAATCAAGCAAGAGCGGATATTTTAGACAACCATGCTTTTTGCTACCACTAGTTGGCTAATGTTTCATGGAGCCCTTGCGTTACTCGATCGAAATTTGAAAAATTTCTCACAGTTAGGCTCATCGCGCTGCCTGACCTCCGCCAAAAAATATACACCTCTCTATTAGGGATGCGGAATTCGTAACATGCGTAGGAATTGCAGCCCACTCGATCTTAATGGAAATATTGGTTAAGAATGTGATTCTATCAATATGATATACTTTTTCTCTTGAAATTTCGATATTAACAAAATGTTACATTTCCCCTTACCCCTGATCCGTCACTGGCTTCGAGATGCAAAACCATGGAAGAATAGATGATGGTTTCATGGTACGACTGCTCATGTACGTAGCTATTCCTCGTAATTCTGTTTAATAATTTCGACTTAAATTATTCAGTTCTGCCATATTTTTAGAATTGTTTCTTCATTTTTCTAGAAAAACATTCAATATTTTTGAATGATTTTTGAAGGACAATAAAAATACAGACACTTTTGAGTTGTCTCACTCCTTAAAATCATTTCCATAATTTTGAGATCTCTAGAAGGATATTTCGATTTTAAAACATATTTTAAAATTTTTCTTCTTGTGTATTTCAAATTCAGTTTCATATACTTGAATGGTTAGACTTTAAAATAAAAACAAATTTGGCAAGATTGGTAACTGCCAGAAATTCAAGACCGAACGCTTCCTTATATTCGAAAACACTCTTGGCAACCCTAAGATTTAAAATAATCCCTAATCACGCCCACCAAACACCGCGAAAGGCGGAGAGCAATTTTCGAAATGGCTCAAAATTTACGAGGCACTGGCGCGCCGGGCGCCAAAGCGGCGGCGGCGGAGGGGCCGCTCTCCGCAAGGAGTCGCATATTTCTCGCAGCTCCTCGATTAGCAGAAGGTTCGAGACGTTAGATGACGGCGCTGCGCGGA
>BOPP01000044.1:938075-948647 GCA_017312745.1 Gryllus bimaculatus
GCCGTCGCCCCCGGCGGTGCCGGGTCCGGGGCCGCAGGAGGAAGACAGAGCGGCGAAATGAAAAAAACGCGGCTCTGCGGCCCGAGCGCACAGTGGGCGGCTTCTCTAGCGTTTCCAGGCTTTTAGCACACGACATCGAGGAGGAGGAACATCGAAATCAAACATAATGAGATACATTTCGTACATACATTTCGTACATACTTACATTTGAGTTCGTATCGTGGAATTTGCGAAACAAAATGTAGTTTTCAACTTTCATTTTTGTACATAAAAGGTGTTGCGAGATTGATGGCAGTAATAGAGTGACGTTTCCCAGCGTCGAATCCCATATCATATACGATACTCTTTTGAGTCTGCGCATGCACGAACGTTACGCTGAATTTGTGTGAGGAAACGATACTTTACGATAAACGATACTTTGCGATATAATCAAATGACTTGTATTGTTTACGATGCAAGTCTCGTGATCAATAAAAAGTTAATTTCTTCCGAACTCCCACGACAGAGGTTGCTTCTAACTACATGCATGGCAGTGAGTTCGGGTTGGTGAGCAGTTTTAGACAAAAAATGTGAATCAACTGGGTATGGAATAACGGGAATTTAACGTAAGCAGCATGCACTGCCGTCACTTCTCGAAATCACTATTTTAATTTAAGTCGCCTTAGAAAACCAAACATTATGCAAAATTCGTTCTGCACTTCACAGGACACGGGTCATAAAGCTTTTTTTAGTCACATATCACATTTTTGTACGACACCTCGTGCAGAAATTCCCTAATGAATATTTTTCGTCGCAGCATGATGCGCATTAGAAAACATTTCATTTTTGGGGGAATATATTTTTCTTAATTGATATTCTCGTTCTGAATCAGTATCAGTTGTTTGAATTATTATTCAATGACGTTTGTAATAGAAAACTACTCTGTTATAATATGTACTTATAATATATACGGTCATTTTTCATCTATGTATGTAAAATACAGTATTTTAAATCACTTATGTAAAATTGGGAAGAATATCAGTGAGATTGTATATGGTTAATAATTTTAAAGAAAATCATTGAAAACAATCAACGAAGTTGTTATACAATTTTCAGAATATTTTTAAAAATTAAACGTTGAGAGACCTTATAAAATGTAACTATTCTTTTTAGTGTAAAAGGAAAAACAATATGAATATCATCTTACTTTGGGAACGCAGATCGTTTTTCTTGCACAGTCTACCCCGACAATGAAGTTTGAGTAAATGTAGTATACAAAATTTCAAGGAGCGTTTTAAATTGCTTACCAACTAAAAATCTGTTTACAGACAGTTCTCAATACTAATTGTAGAGAGACGCTTTTGTTTCCAATGGCACAGATTTCATAATCCACATTCAATGTAATCTTGTACAAATTCTGCTAGGGATTGTGACCATCGTTTCTTTATTCATCGTCACATATTTTCCCTGAGATATTGCTTCCATTTCTATACGAACAATGTTGACAATTTTTTACAATTTTCGAAAATCTTCGCTTTTTGTGCAGTATTTCTATGTTATGATCAGATTTCAAAGATGTATTCCCAAGAAAACGCCAGATTTTTATGAATATCTATTTCATATTAGTATTTGCAAAGGAAAGTATTTTTCTGAATTTAGGTTACAACCAACACATTTTAATATCATTAGAATCGCCGTTTTTCAAATTAGTTTCGAAGTGAAACTGTATCTCCTTCCATTTATTATATCAAGAATGAAGATGGTGACGGCTAACTTGGTAGCTTGGTCGAATTCAGTCGCTGCCTGGGGGACAATTCTAGCGGTTGACTGCTCTGATGGCTAGATTTTCGTGGTTTCTCCGATCAATGCCAGACGAATCCCGGAGAACAAACATAAAAACAGGCCGTCAATCATGCACGTTCCGGAACCTGGTCTCCTCTTTTCCCCTTACACTTCCGAATATAGGCACTAGTCTACCGCGCATATCGGGAAGCCCGCGCGTGGGGTTTGTCCCGGCGACTACGGTGCGGGGGATACCACGAGGGGGAAAGCCTGCAAACCGCTGTGTAGTTTGGATCTCACGTTTCAGAAGTAGAGGAACGCCGCCCCCTCCCCAGATGTGACATGCACCACACTTACGGTACTAAGAACCATAGCAGTTAACGCACGCGGTAATACAAAAAAAATTAATCATAATTTTATACCTTCGAATTTTGAAGTATTCTATAAACAATAAAAATCTGATCAACATATCCATTACAACAGTAACTAACAAATCTAACAGTCTAATCTGACAAATTAGTGAAGACAAATTAGTGTGTTTAATTAAGATTCATTTTCGACTTTCACTTTATCTTATACTATTTCTATTGAACTCGTACTACCACGGGAAGTTTAGAAATGTCGGAAAAGAGGAAGATATTTTTGACAGAAACACACGTTAAGATGGTTCTCAATATCAAGAAATAGATTTTTTGCTCCCATAGTTAGAATATTACGTTCTCATATTCGTAGTATTCAAGGGTTGGATACAAAGGAGTGGCAGCACTTAAAATTCGGATGAACCATTTTTCACGGAAGACGATCTATTGCATTTCTTCAATCTTATCACCCCATTTCTATTACCGGCTTCTACACGCGTGAAAGGCGTCTTACACGGCAAGTCAGTCCACATCTTTCAACGACTCTCTATGACCGCTCTATCTTGCAAATTATGGCTTCTCTCGTAGCGTAGTGCTTTCTGCAAAGCGGTTCCTTCATTTTGGCGAAAAGGCCGTAATCCCACGAATTCATGTTCGGTGAATATGGTGGATATTCTAAAATCTCTCACTGCCAGTTACTTAGGAACTCCATCACAGTGTTAGTCGTGAGACACCGCGCATTGACGTAAACAATCATGCGAAACAGTGCAAGAACGTGCAGACGCTTTCTTCTGAGTGAAAAATGAAGTTGCAAAACGTTCTGAAATGAATAGTAAGCTAAATTCACTTACTTTTCCCAGCGTAACAAGAATAAGCCATTTACCTGTGAGATACATCATTACGAATAATTACCTTATGAATAGTAGGCTATAATAAATATATTTTACGCCACTTGTGTAGGATACAAGATTTTGAGTCGTCGAGAATCAAAGATTTTTCATTCATTAAATTTCTTTGTAAGGACGTAACTGTCTCACCTCACCGAGTTCATATGGTATCCACCGCGCTGCAAGTTTCATGAACCCAAGAAGATAGCGGAATGTAGCAATTCTTGGTGACACTTTGTTCGTCTTTCATAAACATATTGTTACGACGCTTTTACTATCCTCGTCTACTTCATTGCTCTGCAGCTTCGGACTTAATAACACAGCTAGCAGGACTCGCCACAGTTACTCGTCTCATATTCCCGTATCAGCTAAAAATCTCTGGTGACGCTGTGACTCACCCATCTGATGTGAAAGATCTTTGTATCGTACCCTTGTAAACCTTAGCTTTCAAACATTTCTGCATTATTGCGCCTTCCAATATTATCTTTATTCATCACATCCCAATCTATCGCCCCATTTTACATCTGCTACATCTAAGTTAGACTTTACAGCTGTTCTAGCTAGAATTTGTATATCCTCTGGTTGTTTAGACTGTAATGAAACAATATTTAACTCTTCGGGATAAACGCAAAACCGTGTTTGTATTAGGTAAGCAAACTTCATTCTTCGTTATTTTTTCACATTGATACACCTCAATTTTTTAGACGACCATTTAAATTGCTATATTTTAAAGTTAACAATCACATATCTTCATAAAATTTACCCCGTTTAGAGGCACATTGTGGCCTCATCATCTACTATTAACTGTAAAAACTACACTTAAAATAACAAATAGACAATACAATATACTTTTTAAATTTATAATAATAATAATAATAAATTATTTTTGTGTTAAAATGAGTAAATTCCATTCTGCGTGATGTAATTCACACAATAGCTTCACTATCAGTTATTTTCTATGTCAGATGTAGATAATGAGTGACTTAGTCAAAGCACGCGCTGTGATTTGATCACTCCTTGATATAGTTGTTGCATTTAACATTTTATATTTATTAATTTTAAATTTTACAAGTGTGTTATGACAAAGAGCATTTCACAGTAAAAGCATAGCAATAGCATCTCTATTTTGAAAAGCAATGTTATGTCAAAGCCATTCAGCATTTCTATTATTCCCATCTCAGGTAGGTTCATCCAACTTTGTAAAATACATCTTTGAATCTGCATTATCACCTAGGGCAAATAAATTTATTGGTGACTAAAAAAATCATTCTCACGGACTTCCTTGATACAGGAAATGACGTTAACCGCTCTTCTGATATTTTTTGCCAGAAAATTGTTCTGATTCTAGTATAATAATTTAGATGGCAAAGCTCCGGTACACATTCCCATCACATCCATGTGGTTGAAAGGATATAATATTTCCAGTCTTTACGTGTTACTAAATTCACAATAATCGCTTCACTTCTGACTGTGCGGAAACAATATTGTTACCGAAACGAAAACTCTCATTCCATCCGTTACTTGCACTGAAATCCAAAATCCCACCTCGAGCATCAAGTTCTTAAGCTTTTCCTTTCGCAAGAGATTCACTTATAGGCATGTTCTTTGACCCAACCAATCGAACTAGAACGTATTCAAATCACCATATAGTTCTAGTATAAATCATACCACGATTTACTTTGGAATTCCAATCAGTCAAATATTTTATATGTTCTTACAATTGATATTATGTGTTTTGCTACATTTAAAAATTATTCCTGACAAATCACTTTTCACTTTCGCGAATCATATTCAGCAAATCCTCCAAAGTTTGTACAGCATATATTGTACTAAATAATATTTTCGACGCATATATTCAAAACAGAAACTAAGTCCACTCCTCACGGCGGCCCTAGTACTATGTCAGGGATGCAGTATCTGACTCCTAGAATCCCCTACCCCCCTAAATTCCTCTAAGTATTGAAGCATAGGCATAGAGCATGTGACGCATATGCCAATAACAACATACCAATTTAATTTTAATAACTGAATAAGCTGTATGTTTACATTTTCCAGAAAGTTATTTCTTAACATATACTATTAATAAAAATTGATATTAGGCGACCGGTCGGTGGCCGGGAAGACGGGTGATCTATTTAGGAATACGATTTACTCGTACATACAACATACTGCTTTCAGTATCTGTTCCAAGAAAGGTCGATCGTTAAATAGACGTCGTTTAATAGAGGCGTTTTTTCAGTGAGGTGTCATTGTATTCGTTTTCTAACTTTGACTACTTGCATCTTGGCAAGCGTCTGTCTTTGTAAAAACTTCATTTTCTCTAGGCAATCATTTGATGGTTCTGCCGAGTATAATAGTCACTAGTGTCGGATTAGATGTAATATAAAAGAAAGTTTAGATATTAACAAGTTCTTACTTCACTCCTTTTTTACTTCTCTTTTCTATTTTCATCCACTGTCATGCTGGCATTTACAACGCTGATACTGCAAAGGCAATGGTTCTGTAGGGTTGTGACTTCGAATACCCCTAAGGCGATAATGTTCTAACATTTGATTGATCTGCGTTTGACGAAAGGAAAACCTCACCATAGTAAATGCAACGAAGCTGGTTCTCTGAACTTGTCAGCCAACAGCCCAGAAAATATAGAGCATTATCAACGGATTAATCAAAGGTTTTTATTTTATTCCTTTTTATTTGTGTAATAAGACATTATTTCTAACACTACATTAACAGAAATCGATTATCTCCTTAAATGATATATTAAATGAGTGACATTTTTTATGGAAATGGTATTTTGCGATCTTAATGATATGTTAATGAAATTACACTACTATATATGATGTTGCATTATCTTCTTATAAATGGTAAGAAATAAGAGATTTTCGTATTTTTTCAGAGTACCTATTTTAATATTTTCAGAGTACCTCATAGCACTCATTTTTGAATTGCATTTTTTTATTCATATTATTTCCTCGTGTAGTTTCATTGCTCTACTTCGGCTTATTTCTGAGCTTTATTCTCGCTATAGTGTTAATGATTCGTTACGATCATTTAATCTGCAGGAAAAACTTCAAATGCTAAACGACATTTTTATGTTCCTTATGTTTTTTTAATATATAAGTTAACATATAACTATCAAGTCTATTTTAATAGAACGCATTTCATTACGAATAATTTTTTTGTGACGTGAACTTGAACAAGAGCCTTGAACAATATTGAAAGAAAACAGTATTAATATCCTATAACCTTATTCGTTTCGCGTTATGTTTATACTTTATATTATTATATTATACTAATGCATAAAGACACAAGGGCGTTGCGTTACAGTGCGATAATCTCTTAATGTACTGGACGAACAGCGATGAAACTTATGTGCTAGCTTCATTTGAAGGTCAAGAGAACTGTAGGCTATTATTTACAACAATAAACCATAAGATATTTACAATATATGTACTTTTCTGAATTGTTTTCGCCTGGCATTGCATCACAGATTCAAGAGTGCGCCACCAAGGGATGACGACTGAGATCAACGATTGAGTTCATCAATGAACAGAATTGCATATAGGAGAAGAATGTTTATTTTCACTGACCGTTGCCTAATCCAAAATTATTCTGTTTTTCTCCACTCCATTTATAAAAGTAACTTGGATATTGATTTTAATTTCATCCAGACGTGAATGTATTAATGTACCAGAGAAATGCAATCATTAGAAGAAATCATTTTCTCATGGATGTGCTTAATATTGTCGTAATAAGGTACGAATGCTCTCATGTTCAGTTATAGTAAATTATCATGATTATTATGCATTTGTAAGTTGATGAGAGAAAACCTTTTTTTTATATCCGAGTAGTTTACATCTGGCGATATTTCTCGGTTTCTCTTTTGCATCCTCCTTTATCCAACACATTTCCCTCCGTCAAATTTCTTGTTGCCTTCACAGTTAGTTGTCCTTGTTTCCCTGGGGTTGATTGCCTGCCCGTCGTCTTCTATACGGTGGTATTCATTTACGAACGTGTTTGGGCCACCTCTCTTCTGGCATTCTCATCAGATGTCCGTAGCACTGAAGCTGTTTTGGCTCAACAGTATCAATTATATCCTTTTGAATGTCCATTTTCTCCTTTGTTTCTTCATTGCGTATGTTGTTTAATCGAGATATTCTGCAACTTCGTCTCAAAAGTCCTTTTGTTAATTTCTTTTTGTTTTGGGGGTTAGTTCCCATACTTCCGAGCCATA
The DNA here is from genome assembly GCA_017312745.1 of Gryllus bimaculatus. Taxonomy (NCBI): domain Eukaryota; kingdom Metazoa; phylum Arthropoda; class Insecta; order Orthoptera; family Gryllidae; genus Gryllus; species Gryllus bimaculatus. The sequence continues at coordinate 945,317 of BOPP01000044.1, forward strand.
TGTGACAATACTTTCTATTATGGTACTGTCTATATTGTTTTTTGTGTTCTTTGATAACTGGGAGTTCCACAGAATTAAATTTGGCATATTTACGACGCGTTTCCCTTGATTTTCTTATTATTAATACCCTTATTACTTTTGCCCTCTTTAGAAACTATGAAGCCCAAATATTTACAATCATCGCATAATTGTATTTTATCATTTCCAGTACACACATAATTTCCATATTCTCCTGTTACCATATGCTTCGTTCCAATCATATTTTTAAAATGTTGTAATGACAACACATCTAAAAATGTTATAAAATCCAAGAATGTCAAGTCGTTAAGAAGAATAGAAATACCGCAAAACGGTAAGATCCTTTATGAGCATATATTCTGAAGCTATTATGTGAACGTCTGTGTTGAGTAAAAAGGTTAAATACAATATAAAATGTAATTATTTAAATAAAAGTCTCCTTTTTGTACGAACAGCACTCGCGAACCATACTCAAGCCTGAAATGTCACAATTCATGACACTCCTATTTTAACGTGCGTAACACATTGCAAAAGAGTATTAGCAAGTCGTGAATTTGAAAGAAGTAACACGTCCATTCTTTAGAGAATTAACTGCGCATGCGCCGGAATACAACGAGATGATTTTTATTGACGGTCCCATCATTCTACCTGTTTCGTCGTCTTCTACAAATGTGTCCATAATTTACACTTTACATAGTTTTCGCTGCCATCATTATTCGACACTAATACACAATAAGCATTAATAGACACTAATACACAACAAGCATAGAAATAATGAAAAATACAATATCAGTAGTACGACTATATGCCAGGCTCTTTGTGGCTAAATTTATTCAAGTTGAATAAATTATTGAAATGTAGCAGAAATAAACTAACGTATTTGTTTAGGATTTGTAAGTTATTTTTTACACTGAAGCTACATTGATTTTTTTAAATAGTTCCTATTTTTACGTTTGTTTTAGATTGTACAACTTTGAAAAACTCATTTTTCTGAAGAAACGTAATTTCTTATTGACGACAATGATTACGAACTACGTACTATAAATGATTCCCCATCTTACGAAACTCTCTAATGACTCTTTTTCCCTGCCGTTGTCGTCGATCAGACGCCATCAATGGGCGCGTGGCATCGAGTGCGCGACGCCCAATTAAGACAAAGGCGAAGCGCGCGCGCGCTTTCTCGGCTCGCGGGCGCGCGTCAATCGCAGCTCAACAATGAGCGCTCGACGACTGCCGCGCGAACTGCAGTTGGCAAGTTGCGTGATGCGGGCCGCGCAGCCTCCGCCTCGCCCTGCCCCTCACCGCCGCCCGGCCCCGCTTGCAAGTGCTCACGGGCGCCGCCGGCCGAAGCCCGCAGGCCACATACCGCTGCGCGCCAAACCCGCCCGGCCGCGCGGCGCGACGCGCCCTACCGGGTGGGGAGGGGAGGGGAGGGGAGGCGGGAGGGGCCGGCTGGCAGGGGCGCGCGAGGGCGCCGCGCTCGAGTGGCGGGGCGCGGGCGTGGGGGGGCGGCGCGGGAGGGCTAATTGATTAGTGCGGGGGCGTCCTAGCGGCGACGCCCCACCCACCCACCCGCGGCCGCGCGCACGCCGCTCCGCCGCACGCGATCGCCGCACGCCCCGCCCCGCCCCGCGCGTGGGCGCGCGCGCGCGCCGCACGTGGGTGGCCGGGATGGGGCCTCCGCCACCGCGGGCGCCACTGCAATGCCTTGCGAGAATAATCACACCCTGGGGCTGGGCGCGGTCGCCGCGCGGCCGCGCCTCGCTCGCCGCGGAGTTGGGAGCAGGCGAAATTGGCAAACAATTCGAAAGGGAGCCAGACAGAGAGAGAGAGAGAGGGGGGAGGGAGGAGGCAGCTGCGATCGCCGGAGGCGAGGAACGGCGGCGGCGCCGCGTCGTCACGGACAGTCGAGGGACGAAAAGGGAAGAGGGAGAAGGAAAAGGGGCGGAGGCGGCGTCTTGGCGCGGCCGGGAGCGAGGGCGAGAGAGACGCGGCGGAATCGGAAAACAGGCGAGGCGCGATCGAACGCGCGCGGGAAAGAAGCGAGGGCGGTGCGAGCGCGGCGCGGGCGGCGCGGGCGGGGCGCGGACGAGGTGGAGCGTGACGCCGAGGGTGAGTGACAGGCAGGCGGCGCGGGGCGGGGCGGGGACGCGCTCCCCGCGTGGTACGCCGGGGAATGGGAATTATTCACACGCCCGCGGGCGGCGGGGGCGGAGCCAGCGCGCCGCTGCGTGTCGGGGCGGGGGCGGGGGCGGGAAGGGACTGGCGAGCGAAGCTGACCGCGCGGCGAGGGCTGCAGCTGCGCTCGCCGCTGGAAATTTTAAACTAAATCAAAGTTATCGCCTGATCCCGGCCTATCTTGGCGCTGGTGCTCGCAGGCTGGCGCACTGCACATCTCTCTCTTCCATGACCGATGTGTGTGCAATACTTTGATAGTTGAATATTAATCAATTTCAGGTGCTATTTGAAAGTATGATTTCTTTGTTCTTTTAATATGATGAACATTTCTCGAAATATAATACATATTGTGTGTAATGTTAAAGTTTGTACGATCACATTAAAATGCATTCGAAAACGTCTTAAGTGAAATAATGCAGATTTACAATTAATGTTTCATTTAGGTTTTTCATTAACTTTTAATTTCGATTCACTTTTATATTGATGAAAGAAAGATTTTTAATGCGATTTCTAGTAACAATTTAATTTGATATTATTTAATGATTGCTTAGAAATATCTTCCAAAATTAAAATTGGTATCATTTCGTTTATTTATTATTTCCTTGCCAAATAAATAAAAATATATATTTAAAAATTTTCTTACGGTGTTTTACAAATTTTGTAAATTAAGAATTATCTTGAAAGACATGTTTTGAAGGCTTACTTTTCAGAGCATTCCTGTCCTTATTCAATAAAAACGTATTAATGAATTCCACAATCACTGAAAACTTTGATCATAATTATGGACGTTCTGTGATCATGATTTTCGAAATACTACATATGCATATTATTTACTGAAATTTTGATGGGTTTCTGGAGACTATTTCTGAACAGGAATTATTGGAAGAGTCTCAAATCATTCATCTAATGTGCTTCATATGTGAAGTGATATAAAAATGTATTTTGTGGTGTATTTTTAATTAGATATATTCAACTCATTTAATTAATTTTTAAATGCTTAAGATTTGTAAATGAAGAACTAAAAAGGATTCACAAGAAACTCATCTAAATTTAAACAAAGGGCAGTACAGGACAAATTTTTGTCGCGGCTTAATTCATATCCTGCTTCTTTTTCTTTCTGAAATTCCCAATCCTT
>BOPP01000044.1:959023-996031 GCA_017312745.1 Gryllus bimaculatus
AGGAACAATACAAATATTATATATATATATATATGTGTGTGTGTGTGTGTGTGTGTGTGTGTGTGTGTGATATTGCACTGTACTAAACAGGTGTAAAAGCTCACCAACGTGATCATTTCGAGAAGAAATGAAACAAATCGCAGCATAAGATCATGAATTTTATTGATTCTTGCAAAAAAAATGAAATAAAAAATACCGAAGGAAACATATTTTACCATAAAGGTAAATGTTTACATTAAAGGTAAAATAAATTCGATAAAGCTCTTGTAACGCATATTTTCAGGGGAACAATCTTCACTGCTCTGTAAAATTCCTACCTCGAATTTTCAAATAAGCCTATAACGACCTTAGTCGATGATAGAAGGGCTTCATAATCGGTACCTGACGTTAGGCGCTTACGTCACACGATTAATATGCAGGCTGCAGATCTTATTAGACATGCTCCAAAACTCACAAGGATCATTGTAATTTGCACACGATGTACATGATGTACAAGTATTAACATACTTGATAATAAATCAATTAATAATATTTCAGTTTGTATGTATAGATATAAAATCTCAGTGAGAAGCTATTTTATCCTTTTCAGTCCATCTATTATCTTATTTTGAAACAATTTCCAGTAAAATACAAGTATGTAGAATATATTTATAAAAATAGTAAGTGTTTATACATTATGTGTATTTTTAAAAATAGTATGTGTTAAAACTGTTTATACATTAAAAATGAAAATGAAAGTGCATTAATTAAGTATTATCATACATTATTTTAAATATTTGCTGTAGCTCTTTAGATGCTTCCAATTCTATATTTTTCTAATATGTCGTCGTGGGCAGTTTGATTGCTTTCCATCACTGGATATGGGTTCAAATTCCGGGCTGGCAAACAATACGAAGCTTGAGGCAAAAGTCATGACAATTATATCTTGGTGAAAATATCTGCCCAGGAGAAACATGTGAAGCATATATACGAAATTCCAAGGAATGGGTGAGGTTTATGGACGTTTAACAACATGCTAACAGTGTGTGTCTCATATTTTAGTCAAATAGTTGACATTTCAGTACAGGTTTCATGAGCCGTATTCATTATAGCACACACATCTATTGTAACGGCTCTCAAAGTAGTTCCCTGAAACGTTCTCGGAGCGCATTAAACAAAGAGGGAGGAACTGAAGGCCATCTGCTTGACGTGTTTGCTCAACATGTGAGAATCTTTTCGCCACCGTCAGCACTCGATCCCTAGGACCTCGCGGTGAGACACAGTGGAGTAGCAACACTCGTTGCCCTTAGCCACCACAGAAGATGTCGCGAGAAAAGTACCCAAACGGAGCGGAAATATCCTGTTAGAGGGGGATGACGAAAAAAACAACAAATTGCATCGGAAGACGAAAAGAAAGGGTGGCTCGGATAATGCAAGCAAGCCGTCCTTATAAGAAAAAAATCTCCATTAATAATTCCTCCCTGAAAAGAAGCTCAACGCAACCCGCCGCACCCTCAAGTATTGAACGCGTCTTCGCTGCATAATTTGCCCCTGCGATTTTGAAATATTTGCCAGAATTATTACGTCAACTTTATCTCGGACAAGTAAATCAAATTTCTCCAAGACAATATCATGTGATTGCATGCTCCAAATAAAAATTTCCATTAAGTATTATTCCTAGAAATAAGTGTACTCATGTGACATTTTTAGCTAAAACATATTGTTCCTAACGGACGACGGAATGTTAAATCCTCAACGGAGTGGAGTTTTGATCCTCTGATTGCGTCAAGAAGATATTGTAATAGTACTTAATCACAAAAAAGATTTGTATTATTAAAAACGTAACACACAAAAGATATTAACACATTGATGGGCGTGGTATTATTTTTAATAATTGATTGTTTTGTTTTTTACCGAATCATTATTACTGTAAATTAGATAGGAGAAGTGGATCAAGGCATCAACCCATGAAACTGCAGTGCTTCTGACCGGGTGATCCTAGGTTTGAGTTTCGACGGTGGCAGGCTAGATAGCTAAGTCTATTTCAGTCTCTGCCTGGAGGACAATTCTAGTCGTGCTCTGAAAGGAAATTTTCCGAGGTTTCTCCGATCAACACCAGGTGAACGTCGAAACAGTACCTTAACAAACAGGTCGCTGATCGCGCGCGATGTTTCTTACCTCTTCCTAGTCCTACACTCACCTTTTACACACACACACACACACACATTTATATGCACTACTCTACCACACATGTCGGGAGACTTGTTCCCGGTTGGGAAATTAGAGCTTTTTTCAAATGAGCTCCCCGCTGGTTGAAGATACCTGGTTGAGCCATCTCTGGAGTAAAAGCATGCACTATTCTTATGGGGATAATGATCTTAGTAGTTGAATATATGATCTTAGCGTCCAAAATCACTAGTCAATCACTCAATAGTAAACTAAATTATTAAAAAAACGTTATTCTGTATTGTCCTGGCCCCTCATTTAATTTCTGACCACTAGTCGACGTTTTGATATTCGTCCATCGAACATTTTTCTCATCAGGCTTCAAGACTGCCTCTCATTGATCTTCTGATGTCGTCTTCTCTTGCTCAAATTTGCGCCATCACAGCAAATTAAATCGTGGTTGATATGATATGTTTTTTTTACTCATATAAATCAACGATGCCATTTTTGTTTCTTAATAAATGTTCAAAGGGGTATATGTATGGTTCTGTTAAGTACTTTATGTTTGTGTGGACTTTCATTCCTCTCATCACATGTTACATCATTACAAGAACTTATTTGCGGACTGCCATATTTCCGCACGGGGAACACAGTAATATATATTAAACTAGTGGACCCGGCAGTGCTTCGCTATTCCAGTGTATTACACTTCACACGCTACTTCACGTGATTGTTGATCATGTTTAACGATACGCTCTGGGAAAATTGTAATATATGAAATATATTTTCGCGAGTATAGGTTTGTTCTATGTCCTGGATTGGATATGATTGTCAAGTATCCTATTGTTAAAACGTTCTCCCTCAAGTTTGGGCATGCAATCACATGATATTGTTTTGGAGAAATTTGATTAACTTGTCCGAGATAAAGTTGACGTAATAATTCTGGCAAATATTTCAAAATCGCAGGGGCAAATTATGCAGGGAAGACGCGTTCAATACTTGAGGGTGCGGCGGGTTGCGTTGAGCTTCTGTTCAGGGGCGTTTGAGTTAGCATAAAACGTCAACAAAGTACTGCAGCACAAAAATTACGAACAAACTTTTATTTTGTATATATTAAATATACGGTTAAATAAAGATCTGAGATAAAGATAACTGCTAGATAGAATGGCTTGTATGATCAAGATTTTGTTTGAAAATTCACTTTTTCCACAATTTTAATCACTTTTGTCATTTCACCATCCTACAAAAGTCATTTTCGAATACAAATGTGTACAAAACGTGTTACTCAACGTTACTAAAAAAAATTGTCAGACCTGCTACAACAACGAATTCCTATTTCTCCGTAAAGGACTCGTTTGATTTTTCTTATTCTTTCTTGAAGGAATTTTGTAAGTGTACCATAAGATTTGAGTTTATTGATCTGCGTAAGTTAGTACTTCGTGTTTTCAGACCCGCTTACTACAGGGTGCGGACAAATTTCAATTTGAATTTCCCGCCATATCGTAGCTCCGTTAGAGGTCGCCATTAGCGACCTTGAAAGCCGGACGCGTCTAGTAAACAGGCATAAAATGGCCGAGATGCTTCGTACAAGTGCGGACTATCGTAGATCCGCCATTATAGAAAGCCTTCGCGCTGGGCGTTCAGCGACCGAGATCATTCGATTCTTCGGAATACCCGAGGTTAACTGTTTATGATGTGTCGAAATACAATGCTTCGGAGGAGTCCGAGGAAGATTCCGCTAACCCGGCGAGGAGTTTCGCTAACCGGGCGTGGAGGAGACATGTTCTGGTCCAAAGGGTTTTCGCCGGATTTAAACCCCCTCGAACACTATGTTTGGAGCGTTGTTGAACGGGTTACCAACATGTCGCGTCTCTATCGAAGCAGCCTTCTCCAATATGGACAGCGCTGCGTTGCAGAGAGAGTGCGGGCAAGGATGGAGGCGGTAATTGAGGTCAGCGGCGGTTACATTGAGTACTTGTACTCCTAACAGGTTACACGAATAAAATATGTTACATTTTAAAACTAAGTTTAATTTGTCCGGATTTAACTGACACACCCTGAACTTTTGTCACTAGTCCTATGTGTGTGGTGTATGGAGGCAGTGTTCCTTCCTTTTCTGGATCAAGAGATCCGCCGACCTACACGGCCATTTGCTATCGCTCCCTCTATCAGACATCTCACAGTGTGGCATCGCCCCAGCCCTAATACGAATAATCACTATTCTCCCGACTGACCTGATTTGTATGGTAGTGTAGTGCTTATATCTCTGTGTGTGTGAGAGAGAGAGAAGGAGAGAGGGAGAGAGGGTGAGGGGGAGAAAGGGTGAGGTGGAGCGAGGGTGAGGTGGAGCGAGGGTGAGGTGGAGCGAGGGTGACTGGAAGACAGGGTGACTGGAAGACAGGGTGACTGGAGACAGGTGACTGGAAAACAGGTGACTGGAAGACAGGTGAGTGGAAACAAGATGAGTGGAGGCACAGGGAGTGAGAGGACGGTGAGAGGAAGAGAGGGAGAGGAAGAGAGGGTGAGAGAAGAGAAGGTGAAGGAAGAGAGGTTAGAGGAAGAAGGTGAAGAAAGAGGTGCAGAGAAGAGAGGTAAGAAGAAGGTGAGAGAAGAGAGGGTAGAGGAAGAGAGGTGAGAGAAGAGAGGGTGAGAGAAGAGAGAGAGGAAGAGAGAGAGAAAGAGAGAGAGGAAGAGAGAGAGGAAAGAGAGAGGAGAGAGAGAGAAGAGGAAGAGAAGAGAGAAGAGGAGAAGAGAGGGGAGAAGAGAGAGAGAAGGGGTCCTGGACGAGCAAGGCAAGATCGCGCGCAGTCCGAATCCCGATTGTCAGGGTTCTCCTCTGACATTCGACTAATATTGATCGGAGAAACCACAGACAACAACCGATCGGAACTGCCGACCGCTATAATTCTCTTCAGTCTGCGGCCGAGTTCGACCTAGCTACGTGGTTATTGTCGAAATTCTGCGACCGTTGGAAGTCGAACCCTACAACCTCCCCGGCAGATTTGCTGCAGCGCTACCGCATGCTGTCATTATGTCATCTCACACGATTTATATTGAACTCCTCGGTGGCGGTCACTGTGGAACCGATTTTGTCAGAAATTTTGCTCGGCCGGCGATTGCGTTCTAATGCCTGATGCGTTCAAACACTTGCTAGTAATCGGAAGTGGGCATACTGAACCCGAACCAACTCATCTGACAGCATCTGGAAACATTGGCTGTCAGGCAAAGGTGTGACTTGATTTTCCCGCTTCCATTCGCCTTAATTCAGCTATATATCAAGTCTGTAATATCAAGATTACCCCCAATACATGTAGATGGCCTTGAACGTTCTGATCACAAATGTTCCAAAAATGAACTACGGAATTACGGGGATTTTCGGACGATTTCGGGTGCACCATTCAGGTGCCTTTTGGATGAAAGAAGTCGGATGATTTTGCTTGCAGTTGTCCGGCGGAGAGCGACCAACATTTCGGCTGCACTGTTGGCGCAGGCTTTGTCGTAATAGAAATGTTGACCTACGAAGTCTCCCGTGGATGGCGAGTGTTAACGCGCAGCCACTTCGATTGATTGATAGTTAGGTATTCCAGGCGCGTCAACAGCGTAACACTTACTCCCGTAAGTGTGGTGCATGGTTTCCCTCGTGAGGTAGCGGTTATCTTCCCCCGCTGGATGACGAGATCCGGTGCCGACTTACCATCGGCTAGCGGCATTTTCTTCAACTAGGTATCTCCACCAGCAGGGCATCTTCCCAGCCAGGACAATTTCTAAGATCCCGACCGGTCTCTCGGCATGTGTGGTAGAGTAGTACATGTGAGGGTAAGTTTAAGTAAGGGGTGAGGATAAGTCAAGGAAGAGAAAGGAAAAATCGAACGGGATCCGTGGCGCATTTGTTCGGGTACTGCTCCGGCATTCGCCTGGTGTTGATCGGAGAAACTACGTAAAACTACGGATGAGAGTGCCGGCCGCCAGAATTCCCCTCCAGACTTCGGCCTAGCTCTGTAGACAGTGTCGAAATCCTTCCACCGTCGTGACTCGAACCTAGGATCTCCTGGCTTTGCAGAGGCATCAGTTGATGCCCTGAGCCACCTCTCTCGGTTGCAACCAGATGGAGGGCAGCGGCTGAGCGGTCGTTTGGGGCGCGAGAACCAAGGAGGAGGCGGCGGCAGCGGCGGCGGCGGCCGGTGGCAGCGACTAATAGGCACCGTCGCGAGAGGGTTCGCCGGGGGCGGCGGCGGCGGCGGCGGCGGCGGTAGGATGGGGGGAGGGGAGCGGCATGGAGACGGCGGCCGCAGATCCCGGCCTCATCGATCGTTAGCGGGTCGACACCTCAAATATTCATCCCCCCGCCCCCGCGCCCGCTGCCTCGCCTCCCCGAAGGGATTGTCCGTCGCGCGGCCCCGGCGCCGCCCCCGAAGGGAAAAATGGCAGCGGCATCTGCCCGGCCGCCCGCGCGCGCCCCCTGCCGCACTGCGCCTGCCTGCGGGAACAGCGCAACCCGTTACCTCAGCAAATTGCGAGAGGAAACTAGTGGTGCTAAAGACTTATATTCTTGTATTCTTGCCAGCGCAACTTTCCTACCTCAACAAATTACGAGAGGAAACTAGTGGTGCTAAAATATTCTCCTATTCTTGGTGATGGTAACGTAATATAAAGTTGCAAATGATACACTAATAAATATCAACTGATATTACTGCAGTGTTTCTGACAGTGAGGCCCTTGGTTTGTGTCCCGATGGAGACAGGATTGCCAACAGTAGCTACATTGATATCTCTAATTCAGCCGCTGTTTGGAGGACAATTCTAGCGGTCGGCTACTCTGATCGGTAGGTTTCCGTGGTTCCTCCGATCAACGTTAGGCGAATGCCGGAGCAGTACCTAACAAACGGGTCACGGACCGCGCGCGATTTTTCCTTCCTCTTCCTTGTCCTGTCCCCCACACACTTACATGCACTTCACTACCACACATGCCGGGAGACAGGTCGGGAGCTTAGAGTTTTTGCCGTCTGAGGCGGTGCTCCACTAGTGTGCCCCACTCAATATACTTCGGGATAAACTCCGCGGGCCAACGGGACGATGTACTACACTTACAGGATTAACGACCTTAGTAGTTGACGCACTCGAAACCACTAATCAATCACTGAATCAATATCCTACAATTACATCACAGCCATCTCTTGATAACCAAAGAATCATGATGAAGTTCAACAAACCAGTGGGAATACGCGGCATATCGAAACTTCCCCTCGTGTTAATGCGATAAAATGCATATTATGAAAATTGGAATGAATACTAAATGCAGTACATGCCAACAAAAAGCAGGTATTTTCTTATCAATTCTTTCTTCCTAAAATCGCAATTATCAACATAGTGAACTAGTTTGTTTTTTTTTATTTGGATCTTATTTGAAGAGCTAATTCTGCACAACAGACTTTGTCTGAGACAAAAATCTCCATCTTCAATTTTGGAATTTTAATATTTTTTTCTTTCGATTTTCGATAAATTGCGGGTGTCAATAAAAATGAGACTTGTACGATTCTTGTAAACGTCTTTTGCACTATTCACCAACAAAATTTAATTTTAAAAAATGGAGCCTCTTTTCTAACATTTTGAAAAAGCCCCAGGGGGTTCATGTAAAGTATTTCCCAAAATGAAAATATCGGTTTCAAATTTCAGAGGACGTAACATCAGCTAGTACACCCGGGTAACATCAGCTACCCGCGCAGCATCCTCGACTGAACGGTTTATGCGCTAGCGTTGTGCACAGACGGACGGACAGACAAACGTTATGCCGTCAATCGATTTTTCGGTATGAAGGAGACACAAAACATTGGTTATGGGTACAACACGTGTTAGAGAATCTTTTTTTCTGTTTTAGCAACAGGATTTATCCACTTTTTCCTTATCAGGGCCCGGCAATAAGAGATTTTATGTCGAAAATTCGCCGTGTTCCGGTGCACGATTACAATACTTTCTTTTCTTATGTCAGTAAGTGCGAGAAAGTAAAGAGTAGCCCAGTCGCCCAGATTCAAGCAATTAGCCTTCATTTTCAATTATATGATAAGAGGTGGCGATGTCTTTACAGAATGGAAGACATCATAGAATATTACAAATATGAAAAATAAGATCGTAAAGAATGCGCAATTATAGACCAATTAGTGTGACAAATTCTGTTTCTAGAATATATGGAAAAATTATAAAGACCACATTTGAAAAGGCAATCAAAGAAGTTAAAGAACAAAATGGTTTTTGGGCAGGAAGATCTTTCATAGATGGAATATTTTGCCTTCGTCAAATAATAGATAACAGACTTGCACATAATCTAGAGACACAAATGGTCTTCATAAATCTCACAAACACCTATGCTCCATTGAAAAAATTATGAGAAGTTCTCAGGCATCAAAACATAAATATACAAATAACAGCAGCAATTCAAAACCTATACAATATGACAAGCTGTATCAAAATTGGAAAAAAAGTAGCGAATCTATATAAAATTCGTAAAGGTCTGAGACGATGGTGTACCGCTCCTACTCTTTTCAAAATATATTTAAATGTTTCTCTTGAAAATTGGAGAACTATTCTAGATCTAGATGCTCTATATACTTCGGAATATGGGGATAGAAGTTGACATTATTTTTTTTACATTTCACGTCGCTGATGACCAGGTTATTCTTGCCGAAGATAAACAAGATGTAGATTATATGCTGAGGTAACTAAATGAAGAATATACATTTTGGGGTTTAACCATGAATTCATCAAAACTGATTACTCGTATGTTGCTGCGAGGTCGCAAGGAACAAACTTAATAATTGGGAGCAGGTGTATTAAAAATACAACAGCTTATAAGTACCTTGGTGTATGTATATCAAAGGAAGGTGGATGAGCAGAAGTAAAACATAGGATCTCTAAAGGAAGAGTAGTGACAAGACTGTTCAGTAATGTTTTGTTTTTCCAAAACATAACAAACAAGACAAATATAAGAATATTCAAATCGCTGGTTGGAAGCATATCAACATACTGTTCAGAAGTTTGGATTTTAAGTCAGAGCGAAGAGCAAGAATTTAAATCAATGGAAATGAACTTTTGGAGACGCTCTTGTGGCCTTGCATTACTGAATAAAGTATCCAATGTTGACATAAAATATCAAATGGGTATTAATATTTATATAACGGGTGTATTTGGTGCTAAAAGATCGAGATGATTTGGTCATATCCAAAGGATGACGGAAAGATGATGACCTAAGAAAATTTTAAAATGGTTACCTCACAGAAACGTAGCTGACCAAGAAAAACGGGAAAAAATAGATAGAAAAGGAGATGAAGGAACGAGATCTTCAAGAGGAAAATTGGGAAGATCGAAGGACGTGGCGACTAAGATACGAGAAGCAACGTTGGCCGTAAAGAACCTTGCTAATACTACTACAGCTATAAAGGTGGCATAGATCCGATTTTCGCGATTACCTCTGAATTTTCGAAAATTGCAAAAGTTTGTATTTTTCCGCATGTTCCTATTGCTACAAAATTGAAGATAGAGATTTTTCCTTCAAACAAACTTTGTTCTCCATATTTAGTTCTTTCAATGATGTCATGTATATTTTTTGAAAAGTTTAGTTGTTGTCCAGCAATACTGCGGGCAATATTTCCAAATTTAAAAAAAATACAAAAACAATATTTTCTCAAAAACAGCTTCAAATTTTTTTCCTTAAACTTTTGATAGGGATAGCACTAAATGTAGTCTATAAGATGACATGCCATATTGGTCTTTTCTTTTGTTATTTCAAAATTTAGAAAAATGTAATTGATTTGACTTGTCTCTCGCGTCGTTAATATTTACATTAACGGCAATTTGTTCACATTAACGTATTTATGAGTACGCGTGATTTAAATAATGTTAGATAAAGTTTCTCAAAAACTCAACAATTTTCTATGAAAATTATCTCAAAATTCCGCATGTTCAGAAACTCTCAAAAGCCATTTTCTCAAAAGTAGCGCCAATTTTTTCTTTTAATCTTTTACAACAGATAATGCTAATTACACTGTTTAAGATGACATAGAATTAAGTTTGCTGTACTCTTTTGTTTCTTCAAAAACAACACAAATGTAATATTTTTAAAGATCTCTCGCGTCTTTAATATTCACATTTCAAGCCATTTGTAAACACTATTGCTTTTGTGACTGAAAGTGATTGAAATGACTTCATATGAAGTTACTCGAAAACTCAGAAGTGTTCTGTGAAAAGAGGTTCAAATTTCGAATTTACAGTGACGCTAAAGGGCCGTTTTCTTAAAAACGGCTCTAAATGTTTCAAAGAAAATTGCCATTTAGGACGAAGTTTTACTGTTCTTGAATATTCTTAAAATAATATTTCCGTTCTACTATTAGGAAACGGAAAATTTAAGAAAATTTCAACAACAAAATTCTTTGGGCGGTGATAGATGGCAGCTGGCAAGAGTATTTGGCAAGACTGAATAGCTAGCTGAGACCAAAGGAAATAGACAATATGGGAAAGTCTGTGTCATTCTACAGCACCAAGAGTTATTGTTTGCATTACCGCTTGTAAATTGTTTACTAAAAAATGAAACGTCTAATTTTTTAAATTTTTTTCGCAAGATTATTTTACAAACTAACGAGTCTAATATCAAGAGCATATTATGTTGTGTACGACACAATTTTTTACGAATGTTATCTTAAGTATTTTTTGGAATGAATGCACTAATGTCCTCTGGAAATAAATTTGCAACAAATGGCTTTTAAAGTAAACAGTGACACCCACCAACCACTTCGATCAGCTAAAAGCTTCCTTTGATGTAATCTTCTCTTTTCTTTGGTGTATCATCCTCTTACCTTTTCTTCTTGATGTTTCTCTTCATCTATTTTTACCTTTCAGCTAAGATCTTCCACTGCTTTATCAGCTTTTTCCACTTGAAACCTAACTTTTAACTCAAAATTGCTAGAGTCTTTATAAACAGACACGCGTTAACGTACGCGGGGTGTAGTAAATTTTATTACCCGAGAAAAAGGCATTTTGGAATACGGACTACAGCAATGTTCAGTACACTTTCAAGACACAAGAATTGAAGAAAACGTTTTTCAATTCAAACGTTTTTCAAAAATTCCACTACGTACTCCCCTTAGAAGGCCTTGACAATGGCGGGAGCATAAGGGAGGTGCGCGGCGGCGCTTGCACTAGTTGACAAACTCCTGTTCGCTGTCACGGGAATGCGTGCTCACTGTTCACTATTCTGAATGAGAGAGTCTACACGGCATTGTTGTCGGAGTGACAGAGCCCACAGATGACTGTCATCAGAATAAGAGATCACAAGTCACTGTCGTCTGAATGAAGCAGCATTGGAGCAGTTTAGACCAAGTACATTGACTCTAAGGTCTAGGGTTCGAAACCCGCGTATGCATTAATGTTTTAAGTTATGTACTTTCTGGGGGGGGGCATTCTGTATTCCTCATGTATTACATCTAAACCCTAATCAATTTAGAATCTCCTATTTTTTTCGGTAAATGTGTGTGAGTGTGTATAATAGAGGAACTGGGACCCTACTCCCAAAACAATGGTACAAGCAGTGAGATAGGATACCATAGGGAAACCATTGGATATGCGCTGCATATCGAAACTTTCCCTCCTCTTAACATTTCTCAATAATTACTCAGATTTTAAAAAAAGAACCTTACTACAATTAAAGATATACAATTGAATGAAGTTATGCAGAAAACATGCATGCCACAAGAAAAATGTTGCTATATATCTTAAATTTTTGAGCAGCAAAAGTGCAAGCCGAAAATTAGATATGTGGGAACGTTAAGTTCAACATACGCACTGTATGGAAAAGGAAAATAGAAAGCCCACAAAACTGTTTCGTGACGTTCATGATTGATTTGTTTTTTGTTAGCGATTCCGGGGACGTCAACTACTAAGGTCATTAATCCCGTAAGTGTAGTGTATGTTTCCTCGTTGATCGCCCGCCGGGTGGCGAGAACCGGGGCCGACATACCGTCGGCTAACCAGATGTTTCCACCAGCAGAGCACTGCCCCAGCCGAGACAAACTCTAAGCTCCCGACCGGTCTCCTGGCATTATTAGAGTAAGTGGGTGTAAGTAAGGTGTTATAATAGGACAAGGAAGAAGAAGCAAATATAGCGCTCGGTCCGTGGCCCGTTTGCTAGGGTTCTGCTCCGGCATTCGCCTAGTGTTGATTGGAGAAACCACGGAAAACCACCGATCGGAGCAGCCGGCCGCTAGAATTCTCCCTCAGACAGTGACTGAATTCGACCTACCTGATAAGCGAAAAAATGTGGAAAATCATGCCACCGTCGCGACTCGAACCTCGTACTTCCCGAATAGAGGCACTGCAGTGACATTAGTTGATGCCTTGAGCCACCTCTCCCGGTCAGTATTAAGTCTCGAAAACTAATGAAATGAGGGAGTTTTACAAACTTTGGAGCAATACAATGACTGTTCACTGTGAACACAGGTTTGAAGAAGTTTCTGAAAATGTAGTTGAAATGTTTTAGGATATTTACATGTATACAAAAAAAATTAGCCACTGACTTTTTGTGAAAGAACACGATTTCTGGCAATTGCGTTTATATATTCACTAATCTTTGCATTTAAAATTACTCTTCTTGCGTAAGAAAACTCGTTTTTTGCGTTCGGTAACAATAATCTCACATTCGTATGTTTTGTCGAAGAAGCAAGGTCATCTTTCAAGAAATGTTGCGAGTAATAATACCTCTACATTCAAATAAGGCGCACTATCCTCTTAATCGATCGTAGTTCCTCTGCGGTCGGTAGGTGTCAGCACGTCGCAGATTCACCAGTTTGTCGGAAACGCGCCGGCCTCCAGAATATTTTTTTTTTCTTTCCCATACTTTCACATACAATTATTTCAAATTTTATGTTATTAGAACGAAGTAAAAATTGTAATATGACAAATTAGGAGGTATTATAAACTTGGTATTTCGGCAAATCGCCTAAGAAAATCAACAGAAAATCAGATCCCAACATTTTTTCATGAAAACAAGTAGTATGATGGTATCCAATTCAGTTGAGAATAAACAGAAAAATATAGTTATCAGGCTCTATCTTTTTGATAAGTAGACCATTTATTTCACGAAATAAACTTATTATTTGAGAGTTAACAATTCGAGAATTCGGCTAAATTCAAAAGTACCCATTTGTAAACTAGTGGTGTTACAATAGCACATACTCTGTCGTAATATTATTAACAGTTTCGGTGTATTATAATTTTGCAAATTATACTCCTAGATCATCTCTTGAAAATATAAACGAAGTGCTAAAAATAAATATCTTTATTTTTTTAATACAAAATTTTAATTAGAAATAGTTTATTTTTTTATTTTTGGATGAAGAATATTCATTTTTTCAGTATATTCACTTACATGAATTTATGAATAATAATAGTAATAATAATAGTAATAATAATAGTAATAATAATAGTAATAATAATAATAATAATAATAATAATTCTTTAGGCTTTTTCAACTTCAGGGGATGTCCATTTTGACTATCCACGCCGGGTACCATTCTGACCGCCTCGTCTTTAAGCACTTTTGTCTACTGAGTTGGGCGTATGAGAAGCTTGTTATAATTGCAGAAGTACAGTAAAACTTGCCGAATTTGGATTCTCAAGGGACCAGAATTTTTTTCCGTATTAGACAATATTCCGCATTACGCAATATAAAACTGTAGAAATTACATTTGTCAGGACTGCGATTTATGTTTACATTAGACAGATTTCCGCATTGTACACATTCTATATTGAGCAAGTTTTACTGAATAATATTATCTTATCATCGTTATGTGAACGAGATGTTTGTCTTATCATTCAGTGTATTCACGTTATGTATAGTGCCAAGGTTTCTCAGAACGAAAGCTTTGATGTCTACCGTTAATTATCGTCCTGAGTTTTTTTCATCACTACTTGCACCTACACGCTTCCACGGACTTGGAAATATGATACAAACTATTCACTGAGTTTAAAACGGAATAAAACCTTGTACTATTTGTCTTTGAGTATGTTGTCAGCCATTGTTTGTTCTGAGATGTCGGATCTCTCGACGAAGAGCCTATTTTTGACTCTGCAAGAGATGGAGGAAAATGATTCAGGAGACGATCTTGATTGTCATGATGTTCAGGACATATTTTTTTCTGAAATAAACCGAGATTTTACCAAGTTTATCAGCGAGGCGTCTTATATGAGTTACCTGATATCAGTAAGTTTCATGTGAGAAGGGGGGGGACAGCTGGGGCAACTTGCGACAGGCCTCGACTTATCTGGGGCCCCACTTTTTTTCAATAAAATAATGAAAAATATTCTTACCTCTAATGTGAATTTAACGCTGTAAGTTATTTCTGATACCTGTAGAAAAGGATTCTCTTTATGAACTGGAGGAGGACGATTTTAAATAAGGAGCCCCCTTGAATCCACTTCTCCGGAACTCTTTCTTTGGACACCCTTGTCAGTTTCAACAGGTGTACAGAAAATTTGTCGTCTGCATTTTTTAAATTTCATTGTTTATTTGCTTTTTGGACACCCCATACTGATCGAGATGGGGGTCATTGACCCGGAAGCTAAAGTACATTATTTATTATAAGCATATTAAGTCTTGTTTTAATTATACAAATGTAAACCAAATAATTATATTTCATTTTTTGTTAAAATAAACATCACTTTTCTTTTTGATGATTAGTATAGTCTCTAATTGTATGGAAATAGTTATGCAACATTTCCTTCATATAGCCACAAATGTTACTGCAGACGATTAACTGCTTTCAACTAGAGCTCACTGCAGATTTACTCCATTTATAGCTTTCCGTGGCTTCTGCGATGAACATCAGGTGAATGCTGGTGCTACAAAAATGCCACAGCAGTATCCTTACAGCGGAACCCTTTCAAATGCGCTACGGACTGCCCGCGATCTGTCCTTGCTCTTCACTGCCCTAACCTCACCCTTACAATTGCATGCACTGTACTACCACACATGTCGAGAGACCGTCGCGCGTTTAGTTTGTCCCGGCTGGGGCGGTGCTCCGCTGGTGTAAAATACCAGTTTGAGGATCTCCTCCCACATACCGACGTGTAGGTCGGCGCCGGATCTATTTATTTATATATTATATAATGCTCTACCTCCCGTAACACAATTTGTACGGCAATTACGGGAATAATCATGGCGGTGACGCGCCTGGAAACACCAATCAATCAATTTACTGCTTTTCGACATTAAATACAGTTTTAAATGTTCATTGCACAGGTCTATTTAAATGTTTGTCTAAAATGATTTACCAGTTTTTCTTCGTATATTTCATAACTAAGCTTTCCCTTGTTAGTGATTTTAAATTCGAAATCCCGCGTTGTGTACGAAACTCTGCAAAGAGGAAATATTCATTTGTTTTTCAAGATATAAATTTGGCCACCAGATATCACCACTGACTGTGAACAGTGATTCACAAACGTACGTCATTGGTTGACAGGAAAAGCGTGCAAAGCAGTGCAAAGTAATCAAAAACGTTCGGTAAAATATGATTTTAATATACTTGGTTTGATATATATCGCAGCGCATAGTTAGTATATTTTCCTGCATACTTTTTGTTTTAGAAACCGGAAAGTCTTCAGGAATGTAATTTAATTTTCGGAGAACACGGTCTTGCGAAACCGGTGATGTTGTTGGTTAGGAGACAACCTTTTTCGTTTCGTTTTATATTGTTTTCACATACCAGAAGCTCAGGATGAGTAAATGAAATCACTGTGTGCATGTGAATTGGTTACCATTAAAATGCAAGCTTTCAAGTTTCCTTATGCACCTGCAGGGAAGTAAGTAGTTAACAAAGGAGTGCAATTATTTTGTATGACATTTCTTCTGATAATAATATTTCATTTCTTTTTCCAGAGACCTAATCCTTCAGGACAGAAAGATCGTTATTATATCTGTCTTTGGGAAGACATCATTTCTTGCTTCAGGCTGTAAAAGTGGAATACTTGACAACTTAATTGGACGTCAGATTTTTCAATCTTCTTTGTCTGATCACAACATTTTTGTCAACGATGACCTTATGGTTTGTTTTAATATGCATAATTTGTGACCCCCCATGTAAATGCTTTAAAGTGTTTATTGCGATGCAGTGAAATTGTGTTGTAATTGTATTAAAACTCAAGTAGTGAAAGAGAAAAAGATAAGTGTGGTGGTGCATTGATGGAAAAGTAATAATAAAATATCAAACCACAAAGTTTAATACTTTATTATTACTAAGTAAAGTTTAATGTTTTTAAAAGAATGTTCTCCAAATTTCAATTTTAAAATTGGCCTGGAATTTAGTGGTCACATAGAGACTTTGTGGATATTAATGTAATTTTCTGTTATTCTTCCTTTGTCTTTCAATTTTTTGTTTAAGGATATTAAAATTGATGTTACACCCTCGTGTTCCTTATCTATATTTAATACATGTAAACATTTTCCTTCCAATTTTTTATGCCCTTTTTGTGTCAAAAATTTAACATATCATTTTATTTTTGGTCTCTGATGTTATAAATATATTTATTGCTTAGAAGTGTTGCTTGTGACATATTGTATTTTAGAAACTATAAACTTTTTTTAAATTTTTCTATTTCGTGAAAGGAAAAAAAGCCATTGATTACCATTGTAGATGTACTTAGGTTCAGTGGTTAATATTGTAGAAACCCATTTTGGTTAGGACATAAAATGCCTCTGATATTGTTGTCCTTGCAAAACAGACAACTAATGTTTACCACATTTCTTTGGAATTGTCGAAGATAAAAAATTCTTGAAAAATGTTGTTCAAATATAAATGGTGTATGTAACTATGATTATTTGTGAAAGATAACTTCTTTTTTCAGCACAAAATTGCATTGCAAAAGTTAGTTTGACTTAACTTACTCCAAATGTTTCATGGCTGTTGACATTTTAAAAGCTATATCTCTTTAAAATTTTTGAATGTGTGATTTTGTTCTTTGAAATTATCTATTAATTTTTGTAGTGGTGGCGCTAAGTGAGGGTTACTTTTTAAGAAGTTGATGTGCAATGCACATATTCGTATTAGACTACCGTGGGTAATCTGATACATTGAGGGATATAAAGGCACAGAAAATATACTGAGAAAATACAGAAAAATGGTTAAAAGACTTCAACAATCAATATCATTCACCTTGTTTGGGTGGAAGGAAACAATATGTTAATGCAACACACTTTCTACATGGAGAGAAGAAATCAGAAAATTACATACTTTTTAAAATGTATTTATAATGTTATCCATGTAACAAGTAGTAATCAAAGCAACATTTGTTTAGCAATATTTTTAACATAGAAACTTTGCTAACTCACGTTTTTCAGTATTACTCGATTACCAACATATTGCCTTAAAACTACTACGACTTCCTATGACCTTGGAACTATAGAAACTGACAACTTGTTTTGTTGCATTTATTTATGGCAAATTATAAGTACTACATAACGCTAAAGGAATCTGCAGAGAAGGACATTAATAATTATAAATGTTCAAACCTCATTTTCCATAGTGCAGGAAGGGGTTCAAAACAAATCGACTTTTTAATTTTTTTTAATAGGTCATAATCATTGTTTCAAAAGGTTTTATTTGGAGGAAATTTTAACCATCTATGCCAGGAAATTGGGAAATGCATGGAAAATAGTCAAGTAACCTTTGCTCATCCTATTAATTTTTGAGAAAAAAATTCTCATTTTCTTGTTTAATTTTTACAGTGTGATATTGAAGGATATTATGACAGGAACCAGCAAGTAATTTTTCTTCATCTTCAAGGTGTGTTTGATATATCCACTCTTGTCAAATTTTGTGGTGAAGAATTTCTGAAAGACGTGGATGAAAAGGTATTTTTATAATCTGAAAGAAAGTTTGTGTAATGCTGTCAGAGAATTTTTTTTTTTTTTTTTTAATGCTTTATTTTTGTTGCAGGGTTTTTTGCCTGTTTGGGCGGAAATGAAGCACAGTTATGCTAAAGCTCTTTTATTTCTTTTCTTAGTGTCTCATATTTTAATTATACATCATCCTACATGTATATTTGACACCAGTTACATTTATCTGTTCAGAGCTCTTGATACAATTAGGTAAGTATTCTAATTTATACAAAGAGAAATATGGATAATTGGACAGTTTCTTCCAATTTGCTAATATGATGTGTTGATAAGAAATTAGTTGCAAGTTATTTTAAATGAAAAAAAAATTGATGAATCTTTTTCCTAAATCTTCTTGCTGCAAATTAAATTCTCTTAATAAATTATTTCTAATAGAATTGTTCATACATTGGTGTTTTAGGCTAAAAGCATTACCTGCAATAGGAGACATTTTGCGTGCCATACCAGGTATCTCCAAGGAATGGGTGAGCAATGGTCGCCCATGCTCTCCACGAGTGCTTTTTGTTTTTAATTCGTGTCCAGCAATATTTAGAGAAGACTTGAAGAAAAGCAACTGTGATAAATCAAGTGCAGTAACAAGTGCATCTAGCAATTCAAGTGGATCCAGCCATCAGAATAAAGCACCTACTATAAAACGATTGGAACATGCCTTAGAAGATCAAATATATCATATACTTCGTAAAAGTCGTGTTATAACTAATAATAGGTATGGCAAATGGAAAAATAAATTTAATCTATTCTTATTTTATGTTGCATAATATATTTATTCAAATTTAAACATTTGTTTTACATTTGAACTGATTTTTTTCTTCTAGAATTTTCATCACCAAAGACTATAATTTAACTTTCCTCAAAACTTTTTGTTTTAACACGCAATCTTTCATAGAGAACAATCTTCTCTTGTTTGTGCCAGTTGATCCGAGAAGGTCCACTACAATTTATAAAACTGAGCATTTCCCTTTTGGTCCTTTTTACTTTCTTGCATACTACTTAGTAATATGTATTGTTACAAATAACAGGAACTGTTACAAATAATGTGTGGAAGTATGTGTAATTGTAGCACTGCTAGTTACTTTTTCCTTTCTTATATTTGAAACATATTTGAACTACACTGATAGTTCAATACTGGAACGTTAAATTAGACTTAATTGGCTGCTGTAGAAATGTTACACCTTTTCATATTGACTAGCCGATAAAATGGATTGAAGTTTTACAGGAAGGGGAGAAAAGGTGTCTGGGATGACTGTAAGTTGACATGTGACTTCAGTTGCAGCATTAGATGTTAATATTATTTTATGTTTTTCAGTTCAAATTCCCTGTTTGCCATACCTGCAAATTTAGAATTTGTATTTGTTCAAACGAAACAAAATCCATCCGTTGACAGATTAACCCAAATGGCAAATTCATTGATCGAATTTTGTAAAAGTCCAAGTTCTGATTCAACTAATTTATCAAATGCTATGAACAGCCTTGCATTAGATCCAGCTGCAGAATCAAATGGTAATTTTATACTTTTATCTTACAACTTTTTCATTATTGGTCTTAATTGAACAGAAATCAACATAATTGAAAATATGTGTAAAAAGTTGTTTATTTCTATTTAGTTACAGTGAAATCAACATTTTTGTGCCTTATCATTTCTTGTATATCTTTTCAGAACATTCATTCAAAGACTTTTTGCAAAAGCATATCGATCAGGCATTTGCCAAAGGATTTGATGATAATGTAGGAAGACATACAACTCCTGGACATTTTGAAGTAAGTAATCAAAAGGAGTGATATGAACAAATTATAACTTGGTAACTACATACAGTGTTAAAGCCAATTTTCCTTTTTATATTTTCTGATAATGATATGTAAAAGATAGCTTTAATGCAATTTTACAGTTTGAAGAATTCTCTAATGTCATTCCTTTATATTCATTACTTGTTTCAGAAATTACAGCAAATTTTATTAAGTTTTTAAAATTAACAGTCTGAATTCCAATGAGATGAAACTAATTTTCATTGTGTTTGTAGGCACCAACATCAAATCTTTGGTATGAAGTAGCGAATAATTTGTACAAATTTTGCCTTCTGCAAGAGGAAAAAGAGGCTAATTCTAAGATGCTAAATAATCTTCACAGCCTGCTTGATGTAGATGTGAAGTTTAGTGAAGGACGATGTGGAAAGGTTCTTCCTTTGGCTTTAGCAACATACCAAGAGAGTCTTCCTCCTCATTATACAAGAGACTATCATGAATCCAAAGTGAGTAATATGCGTAAATCTTTAAAATTAAGTGTGACTTAAAATAAAATGCAGTCGTCCAATAATTTTGTTGCATTTTCCAAGGGTTCCAATTTATATAAGGTGATAAAATAAAATTAAGGATGCTAAACTTTGCGTTGTTAAACTAATATGGTCATGATCGTTATCTTCTATTTAAATGCCTTGAAATTGTATTAAACTCAATCTCGGCAAAAGGATTTTGTATTTAGACACGTACAAATGCAGTAATTTTATTGTAGATTTGACTGCCAGTTGTATTTAATTGTGTCTTATATTTTGTATAACTTGTATCTTATCAGTTATACAAAGTGCATTCATAAAGTTTCAAGACTGGCATCAGAACAAAAATATTATTTAAAATTTTTGTAAAGCGAACTAAAAGTCCGACAAGAGACAATATTACAAACATTATTCAATTTTTCTTCATCAAATCTTTTTGAAGTTTGATGTTTGATTGACTGCTCTATTTACA
This sequence comes from Gryllus bimaculatus, assembly GCA_017312745.1. NCBI lineage: Eukaryota > Metazoa > Arthropoda > Insecta > Orthoptera > Gryllidae > Gryllus > Gryllus bimaculatus. The sequence continues at coordinate 979,841 of BOPP01000044.1, forward strand.
AAGCAATATACTAAAATTCCCATTTTCTGTAACAATGGATGTTTTGATAAATCATTAAGTGTTACCTCTATATTAGTTGGTTTTGGTACCATTTAGTGAATATCTTCAGGGGTGGATTTTAATTACGTAAAACATCGCCAAAAACGATCAATAAAATGCTTTAAAAATTCAAAAATGCAAAAAAGTTGATCAAAACCACTTAAGATGAAAAACTCAAGTTGTTTAATATGTTACTGATGTAATCAAGGCTTCTTCTTTTTGTGCAAGTGAACTCAACTCAGCTTGCAAACTTTGGGTTTGGAAAGTTGCTTAAAAGAAAATCTCTGCCTTAATTTGTCGTAAAATCGGCCTAAAAGACAATGGCGCTGATAAACATCACAGAAATGTTATATTACACAGTACTCCTAATGGCTTGCATTAAAATATTCAAGTGAAGAAATCGATCAGACATCTCAGAAATTCTGTGGTGAACATTTGTTGCATCTCATAAATATTGTTTGAAGCAAGTACCATTAAAATGATATAAAAATCAATGAAATCAGCAAAAAAATCAGTAAAAATGAGGTAAAAAGATTTCAAAAAAATGATGTATTAGTCAAAATCAACAAAAAATGCAAGAAAATTAGCATATAAAAATGGGTCATTTCGCTTCGTCATAATATAAAATGAATTTCTATTCCAAACAGCATTGTTCTAAAGGGAAAATAAAAAAAAATTACATTTCATTAAAATCCAACCCCTACTTATTATTTTTGTGGTCGCGAATTGGCCATCTTGCAAGAGAGGCCATCATGAGATCATGTGAATGTGCGACCTACCGGGCCTCAGTTACGTTCATAGAGGGTAGGTGCACATGACTTTTATGGATGGGATCTGTATTTTCATGATGAATCGGTTTTTACACCCAGGGTTGTTAGCCCTGGGGGATGGGGTGAAAGGAGGAGGATGATGAAAAATGAAAAGGACAATCACAAACATACAGAGAGACACAAACACAACCATGCCCTAGGCGGTAATCAAACCTGCAATACTTTAATCCAAGACTGCCAGGACACTACTGCTTTAATGATTTCAGCTGCCCAGTTTGGCCAACTTATTATTATATTATTAATTTAATTTAATTCATGCTATATTTTACATGTTGAGACTCAGGTCATTTGACCCTATATTCCATTTGACCACAAAGATTTCACTACGCTCCTTTCTCCTCTTAGTGGAGAAATAAAGTATCACTCGGGTGACAAAACAGGCAATTTGGATTGAGTTCAGAGGCTTCTTTTAGACTTGAGGACCTTTTACATGCAGTAAATGTACTTCCTGGGGCTGCTGGCTTTTCTTCCCCTTCGAAGGAAGGTGTCTGTAGTATTGTTTTGCTCTTAAAAATCCACGACTTTAGTCAGATTTGAACCCCAAAACTTAGTGTACTACAGCCCAAAATGCTAGTCATTATATCACAAAAGCCGTGTACGTAGATAGATATGTGTAGGAAATGAATGTGTTTTTGTTTTTCTGACTCCACCATGTTGACATCGTAGTCCAAAATAAATACTTCATAGTTTTTTGTTGTGCTTTTCAAATTTAAAGAAAATAACTTCACATAAATTTGAATAATATTAAACAATGTGTCAATACCAATTGACTAGATGGTGAAGAGGTTTTTCTAAAGTAGGTTAATAGGGGAAAACTACCCCGTATATAAGACTTTTTTTTTCCTGCTGTCTTACATTTGCAGGTTCAGGATAGTAAAACAGTATCAATATGCCTTTCCTTGACAAGACACTTGCAGGCAACAATAAAGTTGTTAATAAACTGTGTATCAACAAATACATGGATGTAGATTTATTTCTAGGCGTCCACTATGGATGCGCTGAGTGTTGGTTTGGCCCCGTCAATGGCTTGTACAATGTGCTGACTGGCTCAAATTTCTAGTGAATTTCTGTATATCAGAGGAAGACTTTGACGGTGTAGACAAAGTGGCAGCACATTTTAACAGTCTCTACTTCTACAACTTACAAATATTGCAATCTCCGAATTGACCGGTAAACCACCACACCCCTTTGTCTCATGGTCAAACTCGAACTGCTCAAGGGCAGTCACTGCCTGTAAAAAAGTGTTGGCACATCTGAAACCCGTTCCAACAGCGAATAACTAAACTTTTCTTTTCGGTTTTGTTTCATTTTTTGATTATTGATATTTTTTTATTTCAGTATTGTTATATTTTGTTTCAATTTAACAGTATATCATATTAAGACATGCCTGTTATCACAAGATAATTTTTTATTGAAAACATTTATATCTTCAACACATTAAACAAATAACATAATAATCAGTTTTCTCATTACATTTCTATTCTCGTGTCATTACATAACAAAAGTTTATGTCTATAAATATTCTTTGAATGAATCCAATAATTCTAATTGTAACACATACTTGGGTTCACCTGCTCGTAGATGTCAGACTGGCTAAGGTTTGCTGTAGTTACCTCTTATTGGTCTCTCAACTGGAATTGCATAAAATTTTGAATAATAGGAAAATAACAGCCTTTTTAAATGTGGAATTTCAATTTTTGAAACTAACTTAGCCAATGCTTCAGAAGGCACGTAAATTCAGTATGGAATATTTTATCAAAGATGCTTTATCAGTACTTATTACATTTACTTGGTTGAGGTTGCATTGCTGCTTAATAGTTTGTTATGTTAATTAGTGTGAATGTAATATCTGTTTTAGTTAACTCATGCTCTGGCTGTGTTTGCTGAGCATGCTCGTGGCCCATTATTTGATCAGTTTGCCACCCAGTTAGAAAAAGAATGTGATCGTCATTGGAGAAATGGACGACAGATGTGTGAAGTGCTGAGCTTGACTGGCAATCCTTGCACCAACCCTCTACACAGAGGGGGAGGCGAAGGAGCAGGAGGAGGTGAACTACAAAATGAAGACCCAGATGATGATCCTGAGATAGAAAAGTTTGTATTTTATCCAGTTCCTTCATTTAAAAAAAAAATGTATAAAATTAGAAAGCTAATACACAAGATAATGACTTCAGTATCATGGGCATCTTAAAAATCTCTTTTGTTCATAAATTAATTTCAAATATGGCTGCTGCAATATAAGTCAGTGAATTAAATTAAAATTTCCTTGTTTTAATTTTTCAAAGATTCATTGTATCTGCTTTTGACACTACAGTGTATTGGCACCAAATGTCTTCCTTGGAGATTTGACGAGCTATTGGAAATTACATCGTGATTCTCAGAGGAGTTGAATCAAAGCTTGATTAATTTTGTTTATTCTTATTTATAAAGCAATTATGCCAGAATGGGCTGGGGAGATAAAGAAAATGCAACCTAATATATCAATATCTTCTCTGAATAGTCACTTGTGGAGTGTGAGAGATGTACTTTCAGGTATTAAAGTGTTCATGTATAGATCAAGTGCATGATGAAAAAATGAAATGGCCAGTTGAATAGCACCATGATGCAAACCAATAATCTGTAAGGACATTGTTCTTTGATTTCAAAGAAGAAAGTAATAGTTTAAAATTTAAAAACAAATTTGGCGCAGTAAACATGAAAATAAAAGAAATTTAGATTTCACCTAATGATTATCAAAGTCAGTTCTATTGTCAAGTCACTGGGTTGAAATGAACGTGATTCAATCAAAATGCAGATCACAAAAGCTATATGCTTCATTGAGGTTTGAAGCAGATTATGACCTTATGACCTATTTAAAATATGAAGGTTGTGTAGAGCTCTGAAAATAATCCTTTCACAAAGCAACCAATGATTATTACAGCTATCAACTTTTTTATGATAATTGGAGTCATGAATCAATTATAAATCATTGTGATCGGTAATTTTCATGGGAATGTGTTTTATGTTGTTTTCACTCTTAACATAATTAGGCTATAGCTTAATATAATTAGGCTATCGAAGTGCTGGGTGGCTTGCATAGAAGTTGTGTGCATTTAAATCCATTAGATGCCGGTCAGTTATTCAGAAGAGTAATTACTGAATAAGTATTTCAAGAGGTAGATTATTCAGGAACAACAACTTCACATAGTGGTGCTTAAGGGCACATTTTGAAGCAACTTGACTGATAGTTTTCAATCGGATGAATATTTTACATATATCACAGAATCTATTTCAGAGGCCAATTTTAGTTGACCTGGAATGCTGATCCACAAAGTTATCATACTCTTCTCCTTTTTTTGTGCAGGATTTTGGTAATTTGCTGTTAGGGAACTAATGCAAGAAAATAGTATAGTGCCATTTCTTCATAAACAGAAAATAATTCAAAGTTACATAGTCTTGATTGCAGCTTTTTTTTGTACAGGGTAGATCGTTCTCAGTTACCTGTAATGGAACATTCTAGTGGAGTACGTTATATATCTGCTTGCAACTGTGGGCGAAAACAAGGTCCTCGAGAAGATCCTTTCACCATGAGGGCTGCAAATTTTGATTTTTACAAACTTTTATCTGAAGATTGTGGATGTGCCAAATTGGAAAATGTTCAGTTTCCTGTGTTTCAACCAAGCACCCAAGACTACAGGTAATGAATTCCATTAAAATTGAAACAAAAAATTGAATTTTTTTTGTTGCTGGTCATTTAGGTAACTAAGTGTTGAAAACTGTTTTAAAAGATGTGGACTTGAATAATTGTAAAATAATTTTTCTATTATAATTTTATCGTTAATTCTCCTTCTATAAATTAAAATTCCATTTCCCAAAAATTTAAAAATTTTAAAAATCTCTGTCACCTTTGTTGTTGTTGTTTTTTTTTTGTTTGTTTGTCTTTTCATCATTCTTACAAAACTAAAGTTGAAAATGTTGCAAGCAATTTTATTTGTATATTTCTCATGATACAGGGCTGCCCAGCTGTTTTCTAAGAAAGCTACATCTCCACCAGTAACTGGGCCAAGTGACAATTTGCCTCAGAGCACTGAAAGCAAAGAAATTGCTGTTAGCACTCCTCAAGGGGACACACAAGGTTTCAGCTTTGGAGGTAAGGTAATTTTGGTGATGACTCTGGAATTCTCTATACAGCTTGGAGTTTAGGTTACTTTTGGCATGCAATTCTCAACTCTGTGAGATTTATATGAAATCTCACCTTTAGATAGGGTATCATTGGAAGTCCATAAATTTAAAATTTGAAGTGCTTTTGAGAAACAGAAGAAGTGCTGTAGAAAATATTACTTTCAGCATGGTTTCTTTCAACTGTTGGGTGGGCCCTCTTGACAGTGTGACCATGGCAGCAAGCTGACATTGGAGTCGTTGTACAGGCGTGTTTAGATTTAGATTTATTTAGTCAAAACACTGTATGTGATGTATGGGGGAAACGATAATCTGCGCACGTTTTCTTCAGTTCTAGAATCTCTTCCCATCATTTTAACTATAAATAGTTGAAAGATGATTATAAGTTAAAGATAAAATAAATAAAAATAAAATTTAAAAAAGGCATGAGATTAGCGATATTTGAAAAACTAAACATACTACCTAGTTATAGGAAACGTTTTGCTATGGTAAACAAACTGCAGATTTGAATTTCTGCTTTGCTAACAAAATAGTAACTGGCCCTTACCTCCTACCACTACAAGCAAAAGGAGAGTTCAACAAAACATATGCATAGTGAAGCTACATTTATGTCCAGAAGCAAAACAAGGGGCCATTTCAGCGTTTGCTCAATGTATTAGGGAAACTGGGCAAAAACCTGATTGAGATGAGGGTCATTGACCCGGAAGCTGAGGTTCATTATTTGTTACAAGCGTTTTAAGTCTGTTTAAAAAAATTATACAATACAAATGTAAACTAATTCATTATATATCACTATTTTGTTAAAATAAACATTATTTTTCTTTTTGTTGATCAGTATAGTCCTTAATTGTATAGAAACAGTTGCTTTGTCACAACATTCTATTTTATGAACAAATTATAGGGTCTGATTCAGTATTATTCTGGTGAATTAAATATAATTAATTTTCTAACTTTGTATGCTGAATTTATTGCTCATAGTTAATTTGTTGTTAAAGAACTGTTGAGATACAATAATAATTTACATGTTTCTTTGACTTGCTGAAATTGTAAATAAAAAGGTTGCATACAATATTTTATTTGTAATGTATTTATGTAATATTAATAATAATTATTATTATTATAATTATAATAATAATAATAATTTAAATTATTTTTGTGTGTAATATAGCACTCTGTTTTTCTGTGTAGCTGGATTTGTTTCCAGTCAGTCTGGAGGAAGTGATTTAATTCAAGAGGAAACAAATAGACTCACACCCCATCCTCCCCGTGAAACAAGCCCTACAGAGGGACAAAAAATAATAATTGAAGTATCGGATTCTGATTTGGATGACAGCAAAGGTTTGCTTATTTTATTATAAATTTAATAGATTTGAATAGAATAAATACCATATTATATATATTCAGTAAAATGTGTCTGAAGAGCTGACTCACTACTGGCTCCTAGGAACAAATCACTGTTAGTATAGGACGCTTCTGATTGGAGGTTTGTGGAATATGGAAAGCACATCTAATTTTGCTATTTGCAATGAAGTTAAAGATATGTGTGTTAATACCTAGTTTCTTACTCTTCAACCACAGAATTCTGAGAGTCCCCCGAGGTGTTTTGTTTATGGCTAATATTACTTCATGACATTTTGAAACATTTTTGTTACTAATAGCTCAAGAAAGATAAACAGAGATTTCTAGAAGGATTTTAGAAATCTAGCTTTTCTGTGGGTAGCCTTTCCAGAAATAGGCCTGAAAGGACCCCTTTTGGGCTGTGGCTTAGTTAAAAGGTATTCCTATGAGGAAAAATGTGCTGATATCAACAGTGGACTATGACAATGAAGTATCTTTACACTTCCACTATACGACACTGTCTCTATTGAGCTAGCAGATATTCAATTCAAAATTAAATTTTGTTTTTACCACAAATGTGAACACATTCCTTATGTAAATTGTGCAGGAATTGGTGACCATCAAGAATTAATTTTCCTTCTGTGAATACGAGTGAAAAATTGAATTAAGAAAAGCTTGATTACATGCTGAATGATTAATTTTTTAGTGAAAGAAACAATCTATTTTTCACAGCAACAATGAGTATTCATAGCTTCAAAGACTTTGAAGGTGCACATTGATGACAAACAAACAACAGTGTTCTTTCAGAACTCATATGTGGAATACGCCTGCTAAATATGGTATAAATATATTCTGGTGTTGGGATGCGGTGAATGGTTTTGCATTGAATGACTGTACATACTGTGGTAGGCAAAGGCTCAACCCTTGAGAAACGAAGGATACAACGTTATTGAGGGAAGTTTTCAAAGGTCTCAGCTTTTCTGTACCAAGGAATTCCGTTATGATCTTTTGAAGCGACATCCGTGCAGCCTTTTCAGCACTATTCAAGCCTCAGTCATGATCCCTCATAAGCTCCTTCATTTGTGATCCTACAAATATATCCTTCTTTATTTTTGCCTCACTGATCCTTGGGAATTTGTTCTTTAAGTACAGGAAACACAGTAATTGTAGTTCCCTTCTGAAGGAGGTTCCAACCCTTTGTTCAAACCACTAACAATTCTGCCTTATTCTTCGACATGTTTAAATCATGAACTATATCTTTTTGTTCTGACCGATTGATATTCTATAGATATTCCACCGAAATTTGGGTGGTCAATGTCGTTGTTTCTTTTAAATCTTTTATCCATCACCTTCACAAAATTCTTCATCAATCCAAGTTTGGTGTGCAAGACAAGGAAGATGCATGTGCAGCATTACAAGGGATTCCAAAGTTAAATATTTTGTCCTGGAATCAGATGTCGTCGAGACCAGTGCTTTTTCACAAAATAATTTTTGCAATGCATTTTTGCAATCCTACTTGTGTAGAAAACAGCATATCCTTGGTGTAGGATGTGATAAAATATTGTATTGTATATCTGCTATTGTTTGTTCGATAACAAAAGTTTCATGTACCAAATGTCTCTTTTATATGGGCTGCATGAGCAAGGGGAATATCTTGTTTCTCATTCCCGATATGAGTAAGCCTGGCTTTTAAACTGAGCTTAGAGAAATCTATGACCTTCATTCTTTAGAATCATGATGGTCTCCCATAGTACTCAGTAATGCATCACAATACAATACATTAGATTGACTTCTTCTGAGAATAGGTATCGGAGATTTTGTTCCCATCGACAATACACAATAATTGTAGTTCCCTTCTGGAGGAGGTTCCAACCCTTTATTCTTGCCGCCAACAATTCTGCCTGATTCTTCGACGTGTTTAAATCATGAACTAGATCTTTTTGTTCGGACTAACAATGAAAATCTCACTTGACGGTGACGGATTTTCCTAAAAGAACTATCTGAAAAACTTACCAAACGAGACATGAAATAGAGGGTTAACAATCGCAAAACTCATAAAAGAACACTGAACTACCAAAATTATTTTTGGAATCCTCAAAACTGTAGGTATAGAAGTCGGCAATAGAATCTGTACCAACAAACAGAAAAGGTTAATAATATCTTAAATTAAATATTAATATGAAGAAGCATTTTGGTTTATTAATGTTTATTTATAAAATTCCAGTTCTTACTTATGTCCGCACAAATTGGTCAGACAAAGTTAGTGTGTTTGTACAAAATGTGTAAGAAATATTTGAGGAAAACACAATCTCTATTTTATTAGTTGTAATAATTGCAAATAAAAATTACACTATAATCGAAGTCTTACTGTTGTAAAATACACAAAGAGAAAATACCATTAACTTTAATTCTCCTAAAAAGTTCTTCACTTTTCCCTATTTCACTATGTCAAGAACACTAAAATATTTAGAGGTTGTAAAATAGATGCAGACCACTTGGCAAAGAGCAACATTAAACTCACATTACAACAAACAAAAACTAAGGAAAATAGTAATAAAACACCCCCAAAACTCAAGGTATTCCTTCTAGAAGATAAAAGTATCAGAATCTTATTTTTTATTATGTTTTGTGGAAATTTGATAATTAGCAGATTGTAAAGGTCACAATTAAAAATATGATCTTTCGTATACTTTCAGGCCGTGATTATTAACATTCAGAAAAGGGGTTCAAGTAAGATATGTAACAATTATAGGAGCATTACTTTGCTATCAACAGCTTCTAAGCTGTATACAAACATGCTGAGGAAAAGACACAATGAAATATGTGAGAATTTAATGGGAGAAGAGCAGTGTGGATTCCGAAAGGGTAGAATAAAGACACATCTTTACATTACAAATGTTAATAGGCAAAAGAAGGGAAAAGAATCTACCAACTTTTATAATATTTATTGATTATGAAAAGGCAGGTGACAAAGTTAATAGACTGAAACTCTAGGAAATACTAGAAGAGGAGAAAGTTCCAAATTTGTTGCTCAATGCAATACAAAGTCTCTACAAGAACTCAAGAATTCAAATACTGTCAAGAGAGGCAGAATAGTTGGCAGCAAACGGTGGCTTAAGGTAATGATGTGGATTATCACCCATCCTCTTCAAGCTATATATTAACCACTTAGTGAGAAACTGGAGAAGGAAAGTTAGGCAAGGGATATAGATCACAAAAGACAAGAAGGTATATAAAATCTTGTATGCTGATGACCTAACTATCATTATGGATTCTGAAGATAATTTACAAAGAGCAGTTTTTGAATTGACAAAAGTGGCCCAAGAATATTGCATGAAAATAACAATTTAGAAAACAAAAGTTATGGCAATACAAGGCAAGGAACAATGGAGAGCCAAAAAAGTAATTAATGGAACAAGTAAACAAATTTTCACACCTTGGAAATATAAGTGTATACAACCAAACTCTGGAAGACATAGCAAACAAACTTAATTACTACAATAGAATATGTGAAATAATTAAGAGACACTTTGGCAGAAACATGGACACGGAAACAAAATTAAAACTCCACAATATGGCTGCTAAACCTAGAATCGTTTATGGCCCTGAAACATTGGGTAATGAAAGAGAGAGACAAACAAAAACTATTTGCAGCACATGAGAGATTTCTAAGACACCCCGTGAGAGTCACAAGAAGAGAGAGACTGAGAAGTAAAGATATCAGAAAGAAATTGAAAGCCAAATGTTTAGTAGGAGAGATAGAGCAACCACAAAGGAAATAGAAAGATCATTTACAGATAAATAACAAGAATAGATTTCCAAAATTGAACTCGATATACAAACAATAGGTATCAGAGATAGAGGCACACCACTAAGAGATGGCAACAGCAGGAACACTTGGAAGACTAATAATGTACCAAGAATACTGTAATAAACCAATAGAAACAGGCTTAAAAGCCTTATTTCTTGTCAGTTCATCATGATGATGAATTTAACCCAATTAAAAACAGATGGACATCTTAGTATAAAAGATCTGCAAAGTTAACATAATGTGTAACTCCATAATTTTTTCATTACATATATTTATTCCTTATGCTTTTAATTTGTATATTTTCATTTTTTTCAGATAAATCTCTTGTTCGGCAGCCATCAACAACAGAATATTTACCTGGCATGTTACATGCCGAGTCACCTGCAGGTTTACTACCTCAGTTTCCTTCTTGGTCTTTAATCTGTTTGGGTCCATCCAGTTTATACTCACACAATTTGGGACTTCAAGATCAGCAGCAAGCAGGCTTATTAGGAGGTTCCGCATACTTGCTTCCATGGGACGTGACTGTTCGTCTGGAACACCATAGGTATATCTTATTTGCCATTTTGTTGCATATTTTTCTTTCTACTTTCTCATTACATTTTGGTTAGAAGCTATTTTCTGCATTTTAATTAAAATGTTAATTTTGAAAAATTAAGTTTAAATTAAATAAAAATAAATCAAACAACTTTGAATTTTTATTATCAAAATATCCAAATATACTTAATATCATTATTAATTATTTTGACTTGCACCATTATTTTCAATAAAACTTCCTTGAAATATTGAGATTTACAAATCTTTTGCAACAATGCTAACATAACTTAATGTAACTAAAGAAGGGTAGAAAATTCTTTCAACTGTAAAGAGAATGATATGAATTGTTGTTGGATCAAAACTTTATTGGTATAAGTAATATATTACAAATTTCCAATGTACATGAAATTTAAAGAAAACTATGGAGTCTTCAACCATGTGAGAGATATATATGGTTTTGTAATATACCCAGCTACCTGGGAAAAACCAAAAACATTTTCAATTGTAACTGAAAATGCAAATATTTCAGTGTCATATTCTCATAGTGCATGTATTGACTGTACTCTTATACCCAGTGCGTCACCGCTTACAATACATCTGAATTGACTGGGCAGGGATTGAAACGACAGGGCTTTAAGGAAGAGGCACCATTAATATTTTCTGTTTATAAGTTGTTATGGATCAGCAACAGTTTTGATAGTTTAGGTATGGTAACTGTTGTACTTTACGTGTACTGTAATGTGATTACAGTAGTCTTCACTATTATTAAAATATTTAAATAGTTGCAAAGTTATATGAGAGTATTTTGTTTTGTTTGTATTTTGTCTTGAACAGTGTGTATTTTAGTTTTTGGAAAACGATTTTGTATGTCTTTGTTGAACATCATTTTTCTGCTGCAGACCACTAATTTTCTTAATAATGGCTTACTAGTTACGTGCTGAATAGGGCTCACCTTTTGAAATACAGGGATTTGATATCAATGTGCCAGGTGATGTCAGATGTTCTTTAAGGGTCTTATTTGGGTCTCTTACTTTTCATTATCTTACTGCACATTGTGATATGAAAAATGTGTTGATATTTGTAATTACGTGTAATTTGAAGTTGATTGTATAATTTTTTAAATGATTGTAAAATATGGTGATAACCAATGACTAAAAGTAGCTTTTAGTTCTGTCTAAAAAGTGTTTGGAAGATCAGATTGTGTTAAATTCCTCTAAATGCAAAAGTTTGACTTTTTGAAGGTCTAATAAGCCCTTATATACAAATTTGTTGAAAAAGAGATCTCTATTATCTATTAGAAAGAGGGATGTTGAATTAGATTCTAAATTGTAATTTAAGGAATTGTTGATTCTGTTGACCGTAAAGCCAACAATTTGCCAAAGCCAAATCCTTGAGGTAGTAAAGAGAACCTATTTGGGACTTCAGTTACCTAGTGTGTTGGAGTCCCTATACCTTTACCTTTACCTTTAATCTGCACTTCTTCCCAAAAAGAAGTATGTGTTGAAATGAGGGTATGGTTTATAGACAAGATAGGGGTGATTGAAATCAAATGTAAATAAATGATTTATTTTTGAACAAATTCGAAAAAATTCACACCAATTCAACCACTTTCATTATTATTCCTCCCCATGTTGTTGCCACCATTATAATAATTATTTATTTCCTTCAGTAACGAATTATTCTTCCTCCCATGTATCTTATATAGATATGCCACACTAGTTAAAGCTTTTAGTGACCAGCTCCCCTGATGATATCAATGCCCATCAGAATTCATCAACAGATGTCGACCTGCATGGCTTTCTTGAGGCAAACCGTCTCCTTCTTGGCTTGTATTCTGCACCCACATGTATAGGAATGCTGCACTTGTACCTTAAATGGTTGATTTATCGCCACATCAATGGGCTGCAGCATTCCTGTCATGCCTCTTAGAATAAAAACACCAAAGCACTTCAGTTCAAAGTTCAAACACTGAAATGTGAGCTTGAAAGCTGTCCAAAATTAGCATAGAGCATTGTAAGTGCACCAGGCCACTGCAAGCACACCTGCTGCATCTAATCCAAGGTGAGATTTCCAGGCATCCATCCTTTTTTGTGGATGCTTATGCTTGGCCGAGTCCAGTCAATGATTATTTTCAAAATTTCTAAAACAGTTAGGCATCTCTAACAAATTGCCTAAAATATTGTTTTTATTTTATTTTTAAATTATTGCTTGTAACTTGGGAAATGTGCACTTGTAAACCAGAATGTTCCCACATAAAAATGAAGTAAATTAAATTTTCTGCAAATAATGCCAGTTACAATTTTTCATCAGAGAAATGATTCAAGTGCTAGAGTGCAGTACATACAGAAATATCATTTCAGGTGGTAAAAAAATACACCAAAATGTTCTCCTCAATTAGACAAACAAATTTTTCCTTTTAACATTTTGCTGAGAAATGCTTTTTTTCTGCACAGCAGTTTCTTGATGATTTCTCTTCTTCTATATTGTCCAGAAATTTGCTCTCATAGTGAGTCAAAAGACCAAGGATATTTTAAAGAATTGCAGAGACAAAAATTACTTTTCACGGATTAAAGTGTAAAGAACAATTCAGATTTGTGAATTGAATTGTGAAAGAATTATCAATGTCGATACTTTTGCTTGTAATGACATTTGATTAATTAATTTAGAAATTATTTCTCCATCATTTACTTCAAAACCTCTTTTGTAAGCTCTAAAACTCTTTTACTACTATAGGTTTGGGTAGTTGTAACGTAAAAATTTCATCATTATTATTTTCATGATAATGCATTTAAAACAAGAATTCATTAGCACTGAAAACTTCATCGCTAAACACATTTCACAGTTGCTTTATGGCTTCTTTGAAGTTGTTCTACATCATTTGACATACATCTCCACAAAAAGTAGTAAGTTATTCAGAGTACATTCCATTAATACCACTATTTTCCCCCCTAATCAGTATGTCTCCATACAATCGTTATTTCCTTTCCTGGAGAAAAAGGTATCAAGGCTGCATTAAAAGTTCATACAATTGATCTTAGTCTCTTTTAGTTAGTATTTCATGAATTGAGAAGTGTGTGCATGTTACCGTCCCACTTTATCATTATATACCATATTCATACCATTGTATCTAAATTCTTTTAATAACCAGGCCCATAATTTAATTTATATTTTGTACTGCTTTTTTTGTGTTGTACATTTTTAGATTGTTTATTCTTTCTCTACCTTTATGATCTTTTTCTTGCTTGCATGTGATTTGATTCAAGTTAAGGTTGGTATAATAATTTAATTGCAATGCCATTGCAGTGCAACTTCATTTAGTGTAATTATGTTTGATATTAACATATAAAAATAGGGACAATATTTTTAGATTTCTTATGCCTTGTATGAATTTAATTTTTTAGGTCTGTTTTATGTTCAAATTGGTTATTGAAATAAAGTAAATTAATTGAATGAAACATTTTTATTAGATTTTTATAAATAAATGTACTGTCTGGATTTGTCATGGAGAGAAATTGTTATTAAAATAAAATTAGGGTTTGTAAAATTTGTATTGTCTTATGAAGAGGGCTTAAACTCCTATTAACAATTAACTTTCTCTCCAGGGATCGGGCATGCTGGCCTGCTGTTGGAGATATGTTTGGCCGGAATAAATTAAATATTAATCAACACAATAATGTTCTCCGTGGACGAAAAACAAAGGGAAGCAAAGGTAATCAAATAAGTTCATGTGTCATGTTAATGGTTTGTGCTTAAATAAAATGCTCATCTTGTGGAGCTAGAGATTTCTGGGGTTTGGAGTTAAAGTAGTTAATGAGCAGAAAACAAAAATATTACAAAGAAATTAAAATCAGATGTTTCAAAAAATTGTTGCCATTAATGGGTATTGAATTCAGGAAACAGGCTGATGACAATGAAAGAAATTAAAATTATTTTAGTTTTATTTTATATAGAAAGTTGGAAACTTCAATTCTTGGCTACCTGGGAGATGCCGCGTCATTGGCTGAGAGACCGATGTTTCACATGACACGCTGGAAGTTTCCTCACTGCCCGAGGAAGCCTGTGACATGTCAGGCGGAATTTCGGCCTCTCAGCCAACGACGCAGCGTTTCCCGAATAGCCAAGAATTTTTGGATTTGAGCCACGGAAGCTTACATGTGCAAGTTGGAAACGTCAAAGTAAGATTGAGGACTTGCACACTAAAAATATTTTTCATCTCTTATCATTTGTACTTTTTAGAAATGTACACACAAATACATAAAATCTGTTCACTTAAATACTTTTTCTGGCAAGCCCTGGAAATAGTAATAAAAGTGTGTACATTTATGACTAGATTCATCAGAATTTGTGGTAAAAATTTTCGTGGGAGTTGAATATGAATGCCCTCGTGGTCATCGCTTCATGTGCTCTGCACCTGATAAAGTACTGAAAACTACAGGTTCCGGACTCGTCAAAGACAATGGAAACAAAGTTACAGGAAATGATATGCCTCTTTATTTTCCTTGTCCATGCAGGTGAGATCTGTTTTATGTTACATTTTAATGAACCTCTGTGTACCCCACTTATCTCTGCAATGTAATCATAGAATTGTAGTTATTTATAAATACTTCAAGAAATGTGCCTACACTGTATTTGTTTTTGTTTATTTTTTATTTAAATAATTTGTGTTCTTTGTTCTCAGAGAGAAAGAAAAAGTAATGAATTACTTAATGAGCTTCGTACTATCTGAATATTGGTAGAAACCATACAATTGGTCAGAAACAAAAGCCATTCATGCTTATACACCTACACACACACATACACACACAGCACACCATACCTCACCACACAATATACTATACCTACCTACACAACATACCACTCCATACAACTTACTGCCCCCCTGCAACATACCACCCCACGCAACATACCACCCCATGTAACTTTCCATCCCACCATCCCATAGAATACAAAAATTGCAAAATATGTAAACTATGTAACATAGTAATAAATATATAAAAATAAGTAACGAAGTCATAGGATAGCAACAATTCATTAAGATCACAATTTTGAGAACGGTTAGTAAAATGGCAAAAAATATGTAATTACATAAAATGCGGACTCTACACATCATACCACACACCCATCATACTACACACACACATCGTACCACACTCGCATGCATCGCACCACACACACACACACACACACATCTCACCACACACACACATCTCACCACACACACACATCTCACCACACACACACACATCGCACCACACACACACACATCGCACCACACGTACGCATCGCACCACACGCACGCATTGCACCACACGCACGCATTGCACCACACGTACGCTTTGCATCACTTCACACTCAAACTTCATCACATCACATCACACCACACCACACTCACTCAACTCACCGCTCTCGCTCAACACACCACTGATACACACCTCACACACACACACACACAACACACACCTCACACACGCACAACAC
>BOPP01000044.1:1004014-1037128 GCA_017312745.1 Gryllus bimaculatus
GGGCCGGGCGTATCATGTGCATGGATGTTGGGCGAAGAGGGGCGGGTTGTACCTTGAGCATGGAGTTTTGGTGGACGAGAGTGGGTCGTACATTGTCCATGGAGTTTGGGTAGGCGGGGGGGACCTTGAGCATGGGGATTGCGTGTGTGAAGGAGGATCTATCTTATGCATGGTGATTGGGGTGGGGGCTGGGCGTACCTTGAGCATGGATATTTGGTGGACGAGGGTGGGTCGCACATTGTGCATGGGGATTGTGTGTGAGGGAAGGTCGTATCTTATGCATGGTGATTGAGGGGTTGGGCGTACCTCGTGCATGTCGGGCGATCCGAAGAGGAAGTGCGCGGCGTAGGGCGGCGGGGCGGCGCCTGGGGGCGCGTCCACCAGCGCCTCCATCTGGAGACGCGTCAGCGCCAGCGACAAAAGAGGTGTCTGCGACAGGTTGACGCGCGCCGCCAGCGTGCCCGTCACGTGCACGTCGTCGATCCAGAAGTAGGGCACGCGCTGCGCCTCGCGGTACAGCAGGAACACGGCGTCGGGCGAGTACAGCACCGCCCAGCCCACGCAGAAAGGCGGATACAGCCGACTGGGAAACTCCTTCGGCCCCACGCGCCACCTGCGGGACGGCCAGGCACCTTATGTTAAGCCTGATTTACACGGTCATTTTTTCATCCTTTTTTCATCATTTTTCTGTACAGAGGGTGGATGGAAAAAGGAGGTTCGTTTCTATGCGTTATGTTTCGGTGCCGAAACTGGATGAAAGTGGCTCCTGTGTTTTACACAGTCATTTCTGGTCTTTGTACGTAATCGTGATGAAAATACTTCCTCCGGACGCCGTGAAAAGAGCTGAAGGTTAAACATTTGAACATCGCATCTATGGTAATACATTAAGTTAGGTTGTATTAGGAGAGAGCAAGTGATGTGACATTAGAACACAATACATAATTTATTTCCTACTACATAATAACTCCACATTCCTCCACCAAGCAACTTAGAAACCTGTTCAAAAAACAAGTATCTTAATGGTAATGTGAAAGGCAATTTGCAACATTCTGGCAGCATTATTAAATCTATAAAGTTAAATAACTAAAGAAAACGTTCTTGGGCATTAAAACCTGAACGTTTGAGGCAAATACATTCATCGTCACATAAACTACGGGATGACAACTTCTGGAACATTCTGTATTACAATTTTGCCAGATCGGTGCTTCCTGATAGGTATCATGTAGTGACGCAGTTCCGTGTTAAATGCCTAATGACGACGTATTAATCAGTACATTAAATACAGCTTCGTTCTGCTAAATATGACTCCAAAAAAGGTTTAGATATATTGTAATTTCCTCTCAGGTATAACTAAATATACAAGTGAAATATAATTTTTAAACTTTTTAAGAAAAGAAATAATTTAAATCTAATGATTGTTGTCTATTGAAATTGAATAATGTCATGAGAAATAACAACTTTTCATTAAAATGCCTAGAAATCGCTAATTTAAATAAGTACAAAATTTACACAAATGAAAAACGAGATTCTGATTACATGCAGAAGGGCTTATTGAGAGAATAAAATTTGTACCCAGACGGGCCAATAATAACCAGAAAAGTACTGATTGTTCGTATTTTATTTCTCTCACATTCGGGAGAAACCTCACGTCATCCGAGAAACCTCATATCACTCCGCCTCTCATCCTTCCACTCTCCTATGTACAGTACGCCAATGAGGACCCCGATCCTCAAAATCGCAGAACGTAATTTCTCCACTAGCAGGTATGATCCAGCTTGCTTACGGTTTTTTTGGTAAAATTCTAATAGATTTACAATTTAGAGTATTGTGAACACACGCTCCAAAGCAACCACTCGACGCGAGTACAGCCAGGAGTCTGTCCCAGGAGTTCTGTCAGCTGGTCGGCGTTGACAACTGAACGCCAATAACGTTCGGCGAGCGTTCGCTATGTCCACCACCATTTGATAACATGGCGGAATGAAGCTGCTGAGTGACGTCATGGCAACCAGTGTGCATCGTATGTGTACCCTAAGGGGAGACGATAAAATAAGAAAGAGGAAGGAGAGATCGCGTACGGT
Organism: Gryllus bimaculatus; assembly: GCA_017312745.1. NCBI lineage: Eukaryota > Metazoa > Arthropoda > Insecta > Orthoptera > Gryllidae > Gryllus > Gryllus bimaculatus. The sequence goes on from BOPP01000044.1 coordinate 1,006,093, forward strand.
TTGTGGCCCGATTGTTGGGGTAATGATCCGGCATTTGCCGGTTGTTGATCAAAGAAACCACGCAAAACTACCGATCAGAGGTTTCTCTTCCAGACAGCATCGGCTGGATTCTTCCCAGCTTCTCAGCTAATGTCGAAAATACTTCCATCGCACCGTCTGGTCTCAAACTCTGGGACCTCCCGGCCAGAGGCGCTGCAGAGGCAACGGCATTGCCGAGTCCGGGCGGATCCGGATGGTCCATCGCGCACGCATGGGTTACCTGTCGAACTCACTTGGAGCGCCAGGAGCGCTTGACGTAGCTGTATGGCAAGGCCACGCAGAGGATGAGGCGGCGGGCGCCCCAGGGCGACAGCTCGCGCGCCAGGAAGCGCAGCAGCTCGGGCGAGTTGACGAAGACGTCGTCGTCCGTCTTGAGCACGTAAAGTGCTCCGGGGCAGTGGTACGCGGCCCATTTGAGCGTCATCACGTGCTTGTACGTCATGTTGCGGTACGAGTCGCGGAAGGAGCCCTGCGGCACACCACCAGAGACACTAACTGGTAAAAGCATTTGGATAGCCTTGCAAATAAAACCAAGATACAATTTTATCCTTGTCCTTGTATTTTATCCTTTAAGATTTGTTAATCTGAAAAATCGGCGACTGGACTTCCAATTCAAGAAAACAAGATAAGATATAACTATCCATAATTGTACAATACAATTTCCTTATTTTTGGACAGATTTATAATAAATGTCTAGTTCCGAATGTTGCCTAATTAAACTATTGTAACATGGAGACGGTACGTTCAGAAGGGTCAAGTTCAAAAGTAATATTAAGCAATAAATGAGAAATTAAAGCATTATTTTTCATTTCAGCATTGACAGCCCGATTTCGGAGCGGCAGCGCGCCTTCTGCTCATGGCGCGTTGTCATACGTGGGTACCGCATTCGAGAAACGTTTGTAATAACGTTTTTGGAATGGAGAATTTTTCCTTCCGTGTCCTTCTTTCGTTATTAGTGGTTTTAAGTTTACACACTTATTTGCAATTAACCTATAGAAAACCAAATATTTTAAAATATATTTGGATTTAAGGTGAAATGTCCCTAAACAATTGTAATAATTGTGCCCATTAATCAATCGGGAAATAATGAACAGGGAACTAGGGAAATCCTCCACGGTCCCTTACAATCATTGCTTTTGCAACACCCTTAAATTTAACTCACCCACTGCCATTGGTTATTGGTTATTAGAATTTTTGAAAATTATCAGTGCAAAATTCATTTCAAAATTGTTATTTTGAAATTGATTTAATAGGCGTTATTTTTATTTCATGTTAATCACTAGAGTTTGTTATCTAAAGATTTATTTAAGAGAACCCAAAAGGTTTAAACGTCGTATGGCAATTTAATAAAGTGGTTAAATTGTTTATATTTTAATACATTTAAATTTTCTTTATCCCCGTTCTCAGAGCGGTTCAGATTTGAAAAAAAAACGTTCATAGCAAAAGTTTCAATATTTGGATTTGGAGAGTGTCAAACTAAATAGCAGACAGGATGAAATGCAAACGTGATCAGACATTGCGTTATCCTTTCACGTGTTTTGCTAATGTGATTCGTGCTAATCTCCCTTTATTGCGTTTTTGCACGTAATGATTGATATGTATATATTGTCGATGGTTATCCCCAAACTCAAAGGATTCACGTTTTCGTCCTCCTATAATTGAAAATACAAATTATATGTTTAAAGTTCAAAAAATATTCTGTGATAAATCCCGCTTATATTTCAACACGGTTGAATTAACAATTCAACAAATCGGCTTAAATTTTCAACTGAAGGAGTAAGAGTGGGGAGTTAAAAATATATTTTTAATAAGCACAGTGAAGATCCTGTTCATAAAACAATTGCTCATGGCGTAACATAATATGACTCATATCGCGTTATGAAATTTGACACACCATAAACGAAACTTACACAAAATGTAACATAAAAATTATTTAACCAGTACCTAACAAAATTTTTCAACAATTACATTACGGCCGTGTATAACAGATCAAATTAATCATATTACAGAAAGAAATCCGTCGAAAGAAAGTTCGTCGTTCGTCGATCGACGTTCGTCGATCGTCGTTCATCCATTGTCGTTCACCGGTCGACGTTCGCCATTCGTCGATCGTCGGTCGTCATTCGTCGTTCGCCGTTCGTCGATCGTCGTTTTTCGTTCGTCATTCGTCGTTCCTTGTTCTACGTTTCTCGTTCGTCGATCGTCTTACCTCGTTTTTACGTTTTCCTTTTTACGATTTCGTTTTTACGTTTCCATTTTTACATTTTCGTTTTTTCGTTTTCGAGTTTACATTTCCGTTTTTACGTTTTAGTGTTTACGTTATCGTTTTAACGTTTTAGTTTTGACGTTTTCGTTTTTCGTTTTCATTTGGACGTTTTCGGTTTAACTTTTTGTTTTTTCGTTTTTCTATTTTCGTTTTCGTTCTTATATTTTCGTTTTTTAGTTTTGTTTTTACACTTTCGTTTTTTCCGTCGTCGTTTTTACGATTTCGTTTCTACGTTTTCGTCTTTATGTTTTAATTTTGACGTTTTAGAATTTCGTTTTTACGTATTGTTTTTGGTTTACGTTTTTTCTTTTTCCTTTTCTCGTTTTAAAGTTTTGTTCTTAAGTTTTCGTTTTTATTTTTTCGTTTTTACATTGTCGCTTGTACGTTTCCACTTTTCGGATTTCGTGTTACGTTTTTGTTTTGTATGTTTTCGTTTTGGATTTAACGATTTAGTTTTTACGTTTTCGTTCTTTCATTTTCGTTTTATGTTTGTGTTGTGTTGTGTTTGTGTTATGTTCATTTTTTCGTTTTAGTTTTCACGTTTTCGGTTTGACAATTTCGTATTTACATTTTCGTTTTTTACATTTTCATTTTAATGTTTTCCTTTTGATGTTTCTGATTTTAGGTATTCTCTCTTAAGTTTTGATTCATTGTTTTTTAGTTTTGTCATTTACGATTTCGTTTTTATGTTTTGGTTTTTACGTTTTGGTTTTTACGTTTTCGTGTTTACGGTTTCGTTCTTACGTTTTCGATTGTTCGTTTGCTTTTCTTCGTTTGCTTTTTTTCTTTTTCATTTTTCGTGTTCGTTTTTACGTTTATGCTTTTACGTTTCAGTTTTGACGATTTGGGTTTGATTTTTTCATTTTTCATTTTTTGTTTTTACATTTTGGATTCAACATTATAATTTTTCTTTTCGTTTTTACTTTTTTGTTTTTAAGTTGTCGTTTACACGATTGCGTTTTTACGTTTTCGTTTTTAGGATTTTGTTTTTACGTTTTCAATTTTTAATTTTCGTTTTCCATCTTCGTTTCCATTTTTACATTTTTGTTCTCAATTTTTCGTTTTCGTTTTTACGTTTTTGTTTTAACGATTTCGTAATTGTTTCGTATTTTGTCTAATGTCTTTCGTCGATTGTCGTCAGTTGTTTGTCGTTCGTCGATCGTCGTTCTTCGTATGTCGTTCGTCGTTCAACGTTCTTCGTTCGTCGTTAATTGTTTGTCATTCGTCGATGGTCGTTCGTAAGTTGTCGTTCGTGGATTGTCGATAATTGTTCGTTGTTTGTCGGTTGACGTTCGTCTTTCGTCGATCGTCGTTTGTCTTTTGTTATTCGTCGCCAGTGGTTTTCCGTTCTTCGTTCGTTGATCGTCGTTTGCCATCCTCGTACATCAATCGTCGGTCGCCGTAAGTCGCTCGTCGTTCGTTTTTATTTTTCGATTTTTTGTTTTTCCATTTTTTTATATATTACGAATTTTTCGATTTTTCCATTTGTTTCGAAATTCTATATATCACATTCACATATTTTTTAAGTTGTTATATTTTCCAAATTTTTATACTTTTCTTTTTTCGAATTTTTAGATTATTCGTTTTGTTCCCTTTTTTGTTTTTTTTATAGTTTTAAAATTTTTATATTTTTTTAAATTTTATATTCTTCAAATATTTGTTTTTTTGATTTTTTTAACTTATAGATTTTCGGGCGTCGTTTGTTTTCTTCTGTAGTCGTTTGTCTTGTTTGCCCTTCTCACGTCGCTCTTATCATGTCACTTGTTCGTCGTTTGTCTTTCGTCATTCGTCTGTTATCGTTCATCGTTCGTCGTCTCAATTCGCTCAGATCACGTCGATTGGCGCTTTTCGATGTTTAGTCGCTCAATTATTAGCGTTTGTCAGTTGTCGTTCGTCCTTCGTTTGTCGCTGTTCGCACGTCGTTTGTCGTCCGACACTGTTCGCGCGTCGTTCGTCTCTCGACGGCTGTTGCTCATCGTTCGGTTCTGGTCGGTAGTCGTTTAATTTTTTCATTTTTAGTATAATTATGCATTTATTTTTTGAAAATTTTATCTTTTTTAATTTTTATATTTTTCGATTTTTATATTTTTTGAATTTTTATATTTATCGATTTTTATATTTTTTTTAAATTTTCAATTTTTTTATTTTATCTTTTTTGAATTTTTTGTTTTTTATATTTTTGAAAATTTATGTTTTTTGATAAATTATATTTTTCGAATTTTTTTATTTTTTTAATTTTCATATTTCATGAATTTTTTTTGTTTTTTTACTTATATTTTTTCAGGGGGCGTTTGTTCTGTAGTCGCTTGTTTTGTTTGCTCTATACTCGTCGCTCTTTGCACGTCACTCGTTCGTCGTTTGTCTTTCGTCATTCGTCGATCGTCTGTTATCGTTCATCGTTCGTCGTTTCAATTCGCTCAGCTCACGTTGTCGATTGGCGCTTTTCGATGTTTCGTCGCTCAATGAATAGCGTTTGTCAGTTGTCGTTCGTCTTTCATTTCTCGCTGTTCGCACGTCGTTTGTCGTCCGACGCTGTTCGTGCGTCGTTCGTCTCTCGACGGCTGTAGCTCATCGTTCGGTTCCCGTCGGCATCGTTAATTTTTTTCATTTTTATTATAATTTTGCAATTTTATTTTTTCAAAATTTTATACTTTTTTATTTTTATATTTTTCAATTTTTATATTTTTTGAATTTATATTATTTTTAATTTTGATATTTTTGAATTTTTATATTTTTCGATTTTTCGATTTTTTAAATTTTTGTTTTTTGATTTTTATATTTTTCAAAATTTTATATCTTTTGGTTTTTTATATTTTTGAATATTTATATTTTTTGATATTTCATATTTTTTGAATTTTTTAATTTTTATATTTTTTGAATTTTTGTTTTTTTGATTTTTTTACTTAAATTTTTTCGTGCGCCGTTTGTTGCCATCTGTAGTCGCTTGTCTTGTTTGCTCTTTACTCGTCGCTCTTTGCACGTCACTCGTTCGTCGTTTGTCTTTCGTCATTCGTCGATCGTCTGTTATCGTTCATCGTTCGTCGTTTCAATTCGCTCAGCTCACGTTGTCGATTGGCGCTTTTCGATGTTTCGTCGCTCAATGAATAGCGTTTGTCAGTTGTCGTTCGTCTTTCGTTTCTCGCTGTTGGCACGTCGAATTTCGTCCGACGCTGTTCGCGTGTCGTTCGTCTCTCGACGGCTGTTGCTCATCGTTCGGTTCTGATCGGTAGTCGTTTTTTTCATTCATATTTTAATTTTGCATTTTTATTTCTTCAAAATTTTTCCTTTTTTAATTTTTGTATTTTTCGATTTTTAAATTTTTTGAATTATTATATTTTTCGATTTTTATATTTTTTGAATGTTTATATTTTTCGATTTTTATATTTTTTGAATTTTTATATTTTTCGATTTTTATATTTTGTAAGTTTTATATTTTTCGATTTTTTGAATTTTTGTTTTTTGATTTTTATATTTTTGAAAATTTATATTTTTAGATATTTTATATTTTTCGAATATTAATTTTTTTGAATTTTTATTTATTTTGAAATTATATATTTTTTGGTTTTTTATATTTTCAAAATTTCGTATAAGGTGAAAAGTAAAAAATATATGAATTCAAAATATAAAGAATTAAAAAATATAAAAATCAAAAAATATAAAAATCAAAAAATAAAAATTTGAAAATAAAAAAATATAAAAATATAAAAAATTTTAAAAAACAAAAAAAATAAAAAATGTTAAAATAAAAAAATCAAAAATGATAAAAATCGAAAAATATAAAAATGAATATATATAAAAGTTTTAAAAATATAAAAATGAAAAATTGAAAAAATATAAAATACGAAAAAACAACATAAATGACTACCGACGAAAACCAAACGTCGAGCGACGACCGTCGAGAGGCGAACGACGAGCGAACAGCGTCGGTCGACAAACAGTGTTCGACTAGCGACAAACGAAGGACGAACGACAAAACACAAACCCAATCATTAAACGACAAAATATCTAAAAGCGACGAGAGTTTAGCTATGTGATACGATGAACGACGAACGATGAACGATTACAAACGATCGACGAACGTCGAAAGACAAATGACGAACGAGTGACGTGCTAAGAGCAACATGAGGCGTGAAAATATGACAAACGAAGACATGTGAAAAACACCAACAAAACAAAAATTGGAAAAATATAAAAATTTTAAAAAATTCGAAAAATATTAAAATTTAAAAAATATAAAAATTCAAAAATATAAAAAATCAAAAAATATAAGAATTAAAAAATATAAAAATAAAAAATATAAAAATTAAAAAATATAAAAATCGAAATATATAAAAATTAAAAAGTATGAAATTTTGTAATAGTAAAGATGCAAAATTGTAATAAAATGAAAAAAACTAACGACTACCGACAAGAACTGATCGATGAGCAACAGCAGTCGAGAGACGAACGACGCGAGAACAGCGTCGGTCGACAAACGATGTGCGTAAAGCGACAAACGAAGGACAAACGACGACTGACAATCGCTATTTTTTGAGCGAAGAAACATCGAAAAGCGCCAATCGACAACGTAGCTGAGCGAATTGAAACGATGAACGATAACAGATGATCGACGAATGACGAAAGAAAACGACGGACTAGTGACGTGCTATGAGCGACGTGAGAAGGGCAAACAATGACAAACGACTACAGAAGAAAACAAACGACCCCCGAAAAAATATAACATGAAAAAGCAAAAAAATCGTAAATTATGAACAAAAAATATAAAATTTAAAAATTTTAAAAAATAAAAAAATTTAAAAATTCAAAAAATATAAAAATCAAAATATATAAAAATCAAAAAATATAATAATTAAAAAAATAAAAATTCAAAAATGATAAAAATCAAAAAATATTAGAATTAAAAAATATAAAAATTTTAAAATTATAAAAATGAAAAATTGAAAAAATTAAAAAATATAAAATAGGAAAAACAACACAAATGACTACCGACGAAAACCAAACGAGGAGCGACGGCCGTCGAGAGGCGAACGACGAGCGAACAGCCTCGGTCGACAAACAACGTACGACCAGCGGCAAAAGAAGGACGAACGACAAAAGACAAACGCTATTCATTGAGCGCCGAAATATCTAAAACCGCCGAGAGACGAGAGCTTAGCGATATACGACGAACGACGAACGATGAACTAACACAGACGAACGACGAACGAGTGACGTGCTAAGAGCGACAGGAGACGCAACAAACGGCAAACGAAGACAGGTGAAAACAAGCGACGCCCGAAAACCATAAGTAAAAAAATCAAAAAAACAAAAATTCGAAAAATATAAAATTTTAAAAACATATAAAAATTCGCAAAAAAATCGAAGAATATAAAAATTAAAAATGTATAATTTGGAAAATGAAAAAATTCAAAATTATAAAAAAGGAAAAAAACAACATAAACGACTACCGCAAATCCCGGAACGATGAGCGACAGCCGTCGAGAGACGAAGGACGCGCGAACAGCGTCGGTCGACAAACGACTTACAAACGGAGGACGAACGACGAGAGATAAACTCTATTCATTGAGCGACGAAAGACCGAAAAGCCCCGAGCGACAACGAGAGCTAAGCGACGTGAAACGACGAACGACGAACGACGTCTCTAGTAGACGATAGATGAACGACGAAAGACAAACGACGAACGAGTGACGTGCTAAGACAGACAAGCGACGAGCGAACAGAGACAAACGGCAAACAACGAAAAGTGAAAACAAACGACGCCCGAAATGTAATAAGTAGAAAAATAAAGAAAAACAAAAATTCGAAAATTAAAAAATTATAAAAATTTAAAAAATAAAAAATTTGTAAATATAAAAATTCGAAAATTTAAAATTTCAAAAATATAAAAAATTGAAAAGTATATAAATTCAAAAAGCATAAGAATTCGATAAAAATAAGAGTTCGAAAAATATAAAAATTCCAAAAATCAAAAATCAAAAAAATTTAATTTTAAAAAATATAAAAATTCGAAAAATGTAAAAATTTGTAAAATATAAAAAATTGAAATAAATAAATTTTGAAATATATAAAAATTTAAAAAATATAGAATTGAAAAATAAGAAAATAGGAAAATATTGGACGACGAAAGACGAGCGCCGAATCAGGATCGATGAGCATCGAGATACGAATGACGAGCGACGAGAGTTGGGCGGCGAACGACTCACTACGAACGACAAACTACAAAAGACGGACGACGAGTCGAGTGCTGATCGTCGACCGAAAAAAACGATCGCCGATCGCCGAGCCACAACGACCTGAGTTGAGCAACGTGAAACAATGTACGACGAACGAAAGACGACTAGGACTAGAGACGATAGACGAACGATGGAAAACGACAAACAAAATGTGGAAAAAACGAAAGATAAAATTAAAAAATATAATAATTCGAAAATAAATTTTCGAAAAATAAAAAAATTCGAAAGCATAAGCATTTGAAAAGTATAAACGTACATAGAACGCCGAAAGACGAAATTCGAATGACGAACGACGTGCTAAGAGCGACAAATGACGAGCGACGAGAGACTAACGACGTACGACTAACGACGAAAAATGAAAAAGAACGACTCCCGAAATAAAATAAGTGGAAAAATAAAAAAAACAAATATTCGAAAAATATAAAATTTTGAAAAATTCAAATAATCAAAAAATATAAAGATTCAAAAATTATAAAATTCGAAAAATATAAAAATTTGAAAAATATAAACAAACGACGAGTGCCTAACGAGGAACAACGAGCGTTGAGAGACGAACGACGAGACAAACGACGTACGATTTGGGACAAACGACAAAGAACGATTCATTCATTGTCACTCATCATTCAGTCAGCCATTCATCATTCATTGCTTTCATTCAGTCAGTTATTTACTCACATTGTCATCACTCATTTTTTCAGACATTCATTGAATCATTGTCATTCGATCATTTATTGTCATTCACTCATTCATTGTCATTAATTTAGTCATTCGATGTCATTCACTCATTTATTGTCATTCAATCATCATTGACTTTTATTGATTGCATTAATTGTCATTAATTGTCATTAATTTTTCATTGTCATTCATTATTTGTCATTTTTTCATTTTCATTTATCATCACCATTCATTCATAGTCACTCTTTATTTTCATTTACTCATCCTCATTCATTGATGAATTGAAATTCATTCATTTTCATTCATCATTAAATTTCATTTATAATTCCTTTTCATTTATCGTTCATTTTCGTCCATTCACTCATTCTCATTTATTAATTTTCGTTAATTCAAATTCATTTATTCGCATTCATTCATCTGTTCGTTTTCATTCATCAATATCATCCATTCATTTTCGTTCATTCCTTTTCATCATTCAATACTATACGACAGGCCCCAAGATTTTTTTTCATTCAATTCCATTCATTCAATTTCATCATTCAATTCCATTTCATTGTATTTCAATTACATTTTATTCAATTTCAGTCCTTTTCAATTCCATTCTATCCACTTCATTATTTCATTTCACTTCATTCTTTCATTCCACTTCATTATTTCATTCCATATCATTCTTTCGTTTCATTTCATCTCTCACTCCATTTCTTTCGTTCATTTCACTTCATTATTTTATTTCACTTCATTATTTCATTCCACTTCATTCTTTCATTACACTTCATATTTCATTCCATTTTGTTCTTTAATTCCAATGCATTTTTCTATAATTCCATACCTGCACGAGGTCGCCGTGCAGCTGGTTCTCGCGGTCGAGCGCGCGCTGCGTGGCCCGCGTCGTCGACGGCGCCCAGCATGAACAGCACCCGCAGGCGCCCGTCCAAGGCCGGGCGCCGGGCTGGCGTCGGCGGCGGGCGACGCCACGTGTTCGCGGATGTGCGCGCGCTGTCCGCGTTGGACCCCGGCCGCGCACTGATACATGTGACTGCTGACCCAGCACCAGCCAGCAGCGGCGCGGGCGTCGCCCCGGCTGCCAGCCACGCGCTGCGCCGCGTCGGGCCCCGTGCGCGCGAAGGAGAAAGGGCCGCACGTCGTATGAGTCGTGTCGCGGTCGTCTCGCCAGGCTAGTAGGCTGCAGCCGGAGTAGGCGGCGTGCAGCGCCGACCGTTGCTCCCAGGCAGCAAGCGCAGGTACGTCGGCGCTCGGCAGCCCGACTCGCAACCACACGCTCCAAACTTGCACTGCATTCGATGCCGCCAAACTCCCAATCCAGAAGTACTACATAAGGAGTCACAAGCAGTAGTGTAAGAGGTGCGGGTCCGCCCGCAAAACATTTATCCGGGCTCCCTTTATAAAATTATAAGCAACTATAGTACGAGTATAATAATAAACATATTCCCTAAAAGCGAGTCCTTTTTACCCGGGCCCGCCCGCATTTCGTGCCCGAACGTTACCCCACTGATAACAACAAGATGTCTCAGAACGTTACAAACAACTGGGTGATATGAAGGTGGTGGAAGATGATACCATTTTCTGTATGAACATGTGCGAAATTTCGTATACCGAATTTACACACATGTTTGCACCTGATTGGTAGGCATCTCATCATTCACAGGTGTTTGACGAGTCAAGTTCGAACACATGTCAAAGCGATTTCATGTTAACTTCAAACCCCAATGAATAATAAAATGTCAACCAGTAAAGAATTAATTCCACTCGATTAATTTAATCTTATGGAATTCGTTTCGTTTTACGAAAATATGAAAAAGTTATCTTCGACTCCTATTCTAGGAGTTTGTTATATTAATTTTGGGGTCATTACACAAATGTGCTAAGAAGAAAAGTAACCATTCCGTAATGCGTAGTACTAATATGTAGGGCGGGGCCAGACGAGGCCTTTGGCCACAAGGCGAGAGTAGGGCCAGCCAGCCAGGAACGGGTCAGAGCGTCGCGAGGCGGGGTGGCGCATGGGGCAACATGTATGTCCAGGCGGTGTTGGTTGGTGCGAAGCAATGCCGGCAGTAGAGAAGCGGCAAACCTCAATATGGCTTTTCTTCGATCTATATGACAGCATCGTCGCAAAATGTTCCTATGTTCAACGGTATTATCTACAGACCTGCATCAAACAGATTTAAGAAGAAGAAAAAAATAGAGAAATAAATAGATTCTTCTACAAAGAATCATCAGACGCAAATGGAACTCGCGCCAGCCGAACTCAAAGGTCTCGGACTCGAGCCACCACGGACGAAAGCGTTTGAAGGAAGTTTGTAGTCAAAGGCAGTCTGTGGAAGGAGTAGGAGGCTTTGGAATTCCTCACAGAACTTCTACAAACCTTGAAAACTATAGTCCATTTCATGTATTTCTTTTTAAAGAAGGTTTAGTAAACGGGTTGTTAAATATCATTCTTACAACGACCTTCTCTTTAAAGAACCAAATCATTTTAAAGATCCTTTTGCTAACGACGGAATAAACAGGACATTTTTCTGGCAATCCGCCGCTTATCTAATAATGCAACCACGCTCAATGAATGGCGTGTTTCATTGTTTTGGTGAGAGCATTGTCAAGACGACGTAAATAAACTGGCTTTGTAATGGCGTCTATTGTATAACATAAGTTGGAAAAAGTTACTACCCGTTTATTTGAACTCGTATTTTTCGGTTCATGATAATCGAGATATATCGCTTAGAATTATTTTGGAAATCATGAAGAATGCAACGATACTTTATAGTGTATGACATTTTTTCCACAAATACGTGCTCTGTAATGGAACGAAGAAACCTCCGTTTATACTCTCCGAGAGCATTACCATAAATTTTGTTTCGGACATACTGTTAAAAAATGAGTTGTGCACTCTAAGAAATAATATAGCAAACATGGTTTGTTTCCTTAATATTTCACGGATTATACGGATTGCGTTATACTTAAATAGTGAAAGAAATATGTAAACATCTTGCAATTAAAGATACTTTTGTTACAAGAAGGGCTTGCAGTTCTTGTAATTTTGTGTGAAATTGGCAGTGTTGAGGGCGGGAGCTTACGACTTGATGCTCGATTAAGAATTGCATAAATTAAAGATGTGCATAATTCGATATTAACTTGTTTGTAATCTTGCACTTACGATGTAAACAACTTAAGTTGTAAATCTTGCTTATTTTGTAGTACATCAAAAGTATAGTGTTCTAACCTATCTAACAAAGGAACCTCAATCAAATAAAAATGGTTTCGTACAGAAATGCAATATTAACAAAAAAATATTTACTCATGGAGAAATAAATCAGCGTCATTACGATGATAACATAAGCGCCCAAAGTATATAGTGATATCTTCTTTTCAAAACTCATCATATATCATATAAAATAAACTTCGACGGAATGGAGCGAGGTTTTATATCACTGGATTCTCTAATATTGAGTTTCCCAGCGACGGCAGGAATTGACACGTCTTGTTACTTACTTTTTTGCTTTGAAAACAAAATAACATCAACACTTCTAGGCCCATTTCAATTTGAAATGGAATCTGAATTTGAATCTAGAAACAGAAAACAAATGTTCTAATTGTCTCGTAGGGTAAATAACAAAATACAAAACAACAAATAGTATAACAATTTATTATACACTACACATTTTATTATTTATGTCTTTGTTATACTTACTACTCACGAGATTTAAGTTTAATAATGACATATTTTACTTCATTGACAAAACTTACCCAAAGTAAGCTCTTACGAAAGTAGACTTAGATAAGTTACAATAGAAACCATGCTTTTCACAGTTGGAAGAATTGTGTCTGCCAACATTTCATTGTTTTTCGTAATGTCAGTTGTTTCGTAAGCGGAAAGTAGCAACAGTTTGTGCGATTTCGTGAGTGCAGCAGCTTATCGTGATGACTTAATAAATCCATTTGACCATGATTTTTATTTACTCAATTAGTAATTAAACTTTAACTATGGGATTATTTCGTATCAAATCACCCCAAGATTTGGCTTATCAAACCTTATCCCCAATTTCTTTGTAAATTGTTATAAAATTAGCAAAAGCAAAGTAACATTGTAATATGTAGTTTTCTATTTCTCTGTCTAGAATTTTTTGAGAAATAGGGAGATATGAATATACTTCTTTAACCTTCAATAACTCAAAAATATGTATAAGTCACAAAATAATTAAAACATTATTGGAACAGATGGTCCCAAGTTGAGTGTGTGGTTGATTTCACATGGAATAATCCTGTAATCCAATATACACATCACAATGTTAGCGTGGAGGAATATAGGTTAAGAGATGAAAGTCGTGTGGCACCATCTACAATAATGTACAATAGTTAACCGAGAACACTGTACTATACGGCAAGAATGGGTAGCTTCTTGAGCGTTGAAGTAGCAGGCTCAGATGCACGGTAATCAATCTACTATTTGGACATCCAAACTTCGTTAACTTCCATAATATCACATATTCAGCTAAATGTGCGCTTATTTAAAAATAACAAAATAACTTGGATTGGGAAGGATCCGTTGGCAATTATAAAAAACAAACATTTTTGTGAATAGTATTCATAAAATATATGCTGAAACAAAACAGGATCAGAAGAATAATCTGAAATTGTAAACATTAAATTATGGATTGCACACATTACATTATTGAAACAACTCTTGAAATACGAGTACTATTATACTGTGTTAATACAATTATAGTTTATTTACAACTCTTCAAGTTACAACACAGAACATTCATTTTTTTGTTGTACATTTAGCATAAATAATTTTAATAGACATAATAAAATGAGTTGCGCGTGAGATGTACTTTGTTTATTGAAACATTTTTGTCATTACTTTAAAATTACTAATACACTAAAAATAGACCCACAAAACGTTTCGAGAGAAGCACCCATTTTCCGGCATTCGAAATATTAAAAACGCTAGGAAATTGTAATGGAAATAATTTATTTACTCATAATATACGTACGTTCCTTGCAATTCCAAACAATATGGTACATTACAATAAAATATACTTTCAGACTATTACATTTAATTTAGGGTACGACAGGTATGGATGGTGCGAATAGTTAGAATTTAATGTAGTTCCCATTATGTAAGTTGTTTTGCTAATCTACCCAAAAATGCACATAAAATATCACCCGCAAGCATTTCTGCAGCGTTTTTCTCTAATAAGATCATTTTCAATTAGTTCCGATAATTCTGTCCCAAACTCTACATCTACATTTAATTCTTCCCCGGATTTGCTTTCCACTTCCATATTTTTGTCACCTTATTTTTGAAAATATTAAACTCCACAAACTCATTCCAATTTGTATTAACTTTTACTTTTGAAATTTCTCTATTAATCCTTTCGTATGCGAATATATGACGACTTTTTGCATGTGAATTTTGTATGTGTCTTTTTTATGTGAATAAGATAAGTTTAATAAGAATAAGTTGTTAGTCACATTCATGTGCAAATCGGTATTTGCACGCTTAAGGTTGAAGCTGAGAAGTCGAACGCAGTAAGTTAAATGTGTGTTCATTTTATAGTATTACTCACAGTTTGTTTTTCTCCGTATTCACTTGAAGTTCTTCAAATTTAATAAGTTTGCAACATTAAACCATGTTTTTGGAAATTTCTTAAAATCTTCTGGCCGGATCCAAACACAAATTATCAGTTTCCCGCCAGGAGACTGGGGCGCGTTGAACCTCATATGTGGTGCATGCGGTCTACCCGTGAGTGACACGGATCCGCACACACACGTACTCTTAGTTGCTCAAATACTATGTATGGATAGTTGAATGTGGCGTCGCCGACGCTGTAAACTGTTTTAAATGTGTTTTCATGTGTTGAAAATACATGTCATCCATCCTTCGTTCAAATTTATTTATTTATTTATTTACGTCAAAAACAGTTAAAAACTGTGTGTGACGTGCTATGGGGAGATGTTAATTTGAAGTTACATACAAATTACTACAAATAAGTTTACAGTATCTAGGATTGCACATACCAATGAATTGTAGTAGGAATTCATGTTTTACTCTTTTTCAAAAATTTCCAAATCTCAATCGCCTTGTCTGTTACCTCCACAGGGGATATGAATGGGTAATATTGCAATTTCAAAAAATATAAACGTAAAAATACTTGCAGGTACGAATGAAGCTAAATGGTTAGAATTTAATAATCATTAAATATTACACAAGTGTTTGATGTGAACTCTATTAATATAATGAACTAAAAGTGAATTTATAAATAAGCCAATTAACACAAGATTTAAAATGTAGCATTACCTCCACATACACTAAATGGGTCAGAGAAGTTATGAGTATTGTGCCAAAAAGTGTTTTAATGAATTATCAAATTAGTTAAAAACATTAAGTGTAAATAGAAAATTGCCTAAAAAGAAGATTAAAGAGAAAATTGAAAAAATTTTGTCACAGAATGAGCACAATTTAAAACGAGGTGAAATTGAGCTTTCATTTTCTATATAGTTTACATAATTTATTTCATTTAATAAAAAAAATGTAATCAGGAGGGTAAACCTATAGTATAGATAAAGTAAAAGTTAATTATTTTGTTGGACAAATCTATGTGTGCATCATATAGGCCTTTTACTACATTTTCATGGAAAAGTAATATTGGTAATAATAATAATAATAATAATAATAATATATTTATATTTATTATTATTATTACCAGCAATTCAAGAAAATATTTGTTGTTGTTAACCTGTTTCTTAATTTATTCCTTGGACTACTGAGCAATTTGCTGCAAAAGAATGATTACAGGACAAAAGTCAATATTTCAACTGATTTTGGAATCAGGTGTCCAATTTGCTGCTTCACAGGAGGAGGGCCCCCACTCAAATTATCTAGTCTTCAAATATCTGATTTTCAAGAGAAAGTCAGTTCATACATTACATGACCTAGGCTGTTTAGTTTTGTTGCATTTCTTTGCTAAAAAAAAAAATATCATTTCCGGACCCAATGTAAACATTTAATGCTAGGGGGCAAGTGAATACCTCTGAGTTTCACAGTCGAATTTTGATCATACCAATGTTCTTCCAGGAAGATAAGGAAAGTCTGTTAATGCAAAGAATTAAACAATAAACCACTTTCTTAACTGTCATCACATTACAAGAAATTAAACTGAAATGGCTAAACAAGAAATTAAACTGAAATGCTATGGTACCTCAGCCGTGATACCATAGCAGGTCTTTGTATGTTTGTACATGATTCTCAGAATTCCTCACCCTGCTGATTTTCTCAAAGAAAACTCAAGCAGTAGATTGTACAAATGCTGTGCTCATCAATTTTCACTTTGACTAGTGAAAATTTGGTGTACTGTATTCTTACAATTTTCCTAAAAGTGGTCTCTTAAAAAGGGATTAAGAAAATTTTTATTAATGAGCAGTTTGGTGTTCAAAGAAAGAGGCGGTTTGTTAACAGGGGAATGATTTACAATACATGCGATTTAGCGTCTGCTCCAAGAAAACCCTGTTGTTTAGAAGGGGTGGTTATTTAATAGCGATGGAATTTCACAGAGGTATCATATTATACTGCTGCAATAACAATTCAATCCCTAGTCATGATGATATTTTGTTTTTAAACAGTTACTGCAGCTTCCAAAGGAGTTAAGAGTTACTTTCGAATCTTCCATTAGCCATTCTAAAACTAATGGCAACCAGTTCACCTGACATGTAAGAAATAAATAAAAGAAACAAATATTTCAATAAGGCCAACTTTATTCACCTAAGCAGAATGTTCTTTCCCCACTGCCTTCCACAACATGGAAGGCAGGAACAATTACGATAACCTTGTTACAGTCTCAGTCTACATACTGAAATTCATTCCTCATTCATTATTAAACACCGAAAAAATATATAGTTTACAACAAAATTCTATGTAATATGCATAGTAATTTTATATTTACATAACACTTATGGGATCATTGAAACAGCAATGCTTGCCACATAAAACTATAATTCATTACTCTCACAATAAATTTTGAATGACACAACCATTTCAGTAAGCAAACCTAAAATACTGGTTTAATACATGTTTAATATTTCTAATGAACAATGTATGTTAAAAAGCGTATGTCATAAATATGAATAAAACATTCCAAAAACATAAGTGAATCATTATTTTGACATCAGCCGACTTTCATACATGATTCCTATGTTCCTTAACCGCTAGAAATGACTATGACAAGCATTGCCAGAGAAGATTTTTTTTGAGAATGAAGAGGGACAACAGTTCGGTTTAGCACAGTATATCGTACTTTTATCACGGTACACTAGTCCGAGGAGAAAATCATCTAGGAGGATATAAGAAGTGTTTGGCAACTTGAAACCTGAATCAGTACATGAGAAGTTCTATGCAAGAATATTTGCGCAAAATTGAGGCAAATGACAGTGAGCTGTTGTGAGCAAGGACCCAAAACACAACAGCGAATTGAGGCACATTGCTATTTGCTGCTGCAACTGTCAGTCACTGACACCATCGTCATCACTGGCATGGCCACTGCTATCCCAAAAAGTACATGAAAGCATTGAGCATGACCATCAGCAACATAAAAAGCAACCAGCAATCATAAATATAATATGTACACCTAGTAAAGGAGATTCAATAAGAACAATATCACTGACTGTCAGGATTTGTATGCTTACAAAGAGAAACAGTCTTAAACAAAAAGGAAATAAATACACTCATATTCATCAAGCACACTCAAGATATTGGATAAATATTTACATAATAAATGCAAATAATGTATTACATAATTTATAAATAGTACATGATCAATTTAAGCATAATTAGTGTTATATAAAATTAATTATTTTTGAAAATTTCAAAAGAGTTTAGTTTGAAGTACATCCATGAAATTATGACACAATTTTTTTTTGTAATAACACAAAAGTTTTAGTTTATCAGAAATATTGGCCTTTGTTCTTATGACATGATAATTTAAGACTTTTTTTTTTTTCCAAATATCAACTGAAGGAACAAAATTCAATTGAATGATTGAAAATATTTCATTGAAATGAAAATTTATTTTCTACAGAATTCAAAAACATGTATAAACTTAGAACACATAAGGAGGAATGTAATATTTCTTCATAATGAGAGATCACAAAGAGTAAAATTCATATGAGTTTCACTTGAAATCTCCAGCACTAAAAGCTTATAATAAGAAAATCATAAAGGCAAACAATATAACTGTTAATTTACAAAGCAAGAAAATTTTCATCTGTTGATTACATAATACATATTTCCCTCACACTGGTCAATCACAACAAACATGGCCACATTCACAACATCATACATCAGTCTAGCCATGTTCACACCAGTCTTGCTGACATTTGCCTGAAGTGAACTACGAAGGGTAAGTAATTTAATGATTCAGCAATTGGACCCTTAAAATTTCAGAAACATTAGGTCTGTTCCATTTGCAGTCTACATTTTTAATTCTGCCCTCCACTTAAACACCACGATGTTTAGCAGTTCCTACACAAATTGAAGGATATTAGGCCTGTAGTCCCTATTGAAAGAATAAACAGAACTTTAGTGAAAAACAAAGAAACCATTAAAGATTATAAATAAATAAATTGTACAATTATAACACGAAAAGTTAAGGAAAGGCCAGAGAACCGTTATTCACAAGCATCATTAAAATATGGAACACTGCAATTGGAACACTCTGCTCACTACAATTTTCTATTCTAGATATCACGTTGCCTTAAACTGCTTCACAAAGGGTGGGGAACGAGCAAAGCAGAATTATGAGTAACTGCCCATAGTATCAGACCATTCACGTCTGAACATATCATGCTACAAGGCCAGCAGAAGAGAAAATAGTGTGACAGAATAGTCACACAATACAAAAGAATGAAAGCCTGAGAAAATTAAAGCAAATTGCCTTGTGCAGGCTGGAGTTATAATAATCTCAAAACACAGTAGTAAGTACTCAAAACAGTTTTCACATCCAAGATGCTCTAGCTGAGTCCCCACATCCTTGAAGAAAAAAGTCTCTCTTTTGTAATCAAAGTTCTTAAGTACATGCTGATTTCAATAAGCGTATCTTTAAGTTGTTTTTATTATTATGGGGAGTTATTTTCTTTCAATAATGTCACTAGCCTTCCCACACCCTATCAAGAACTTTAGGAAAAAGAGATTATATTCACATTACTGAGAAGAAAAATATCAACTTTTTTCCGTTATCATTCACTTTTGACTTCTATACCAATCTACTACACCTGGGCCTTAGGTCAGTCTTTCTGCCCTGCATGTAATATTTAAACATTTTTTATTCTGTTCTACCCTATCAAAGAACACTGCTAAATTACAGAGGCTACCATTCAAATAAAGAAATGGGGACTGGACATGGGAAAAGTTTATGAAAGTGGTTCTCTTTCTTTGCCCTTAAAGCAATTTGACAGTTTGAGCACTACACTTCGTTCCTCATAATAACACAAGTGTGGATAAGCCTAGCATTCACAGATCTATCATGAGAAATTGGTTGCCAAATGTTTTAGTTTTGGAAGGAGTAAAGAGGATGGCAAACGTGAACACAGAGGGCAGCAACACTGACCACTGGGAGGTATGAGCCAGACTCAAGGCACTTGTAGAGTATGCCAGCTGCCAAGCCAGCACATACACACGCACACACATACACTGCACATCAAGGACAGCAACAAGTGGTATGAGCCCATTCAGCTTTCTTGGGGCACTACCAAACGAAGGCTTTGGTTTACTTATCCAGACTGGAGGATTAAGAATGATGTGATTTAAAGAGGCTCAACTATCTCAAAGTACATTTTTTTTAACTTGGCTCAAGATTTACACTTTGATCTGTACAAAGCTGCCTCAATATGGTTGCATTGTAAACTATAATTGAAACTCATAAATCTTCAATCATAGCGTTCTTAGTATACCACATAAATAACGAATTTAAATCTAGTGTGCACATGTTACGTTCTTATATGTAATCAAAAATATCATGAGTTTCCTAAAAGTATCAAAAAAGGAAAAGAATTTGGTACAATAGCAGAAGGAAAAACTGATCAGATAAATTTATTCACTGTCCCACACCACCTCCTGTCCACACTTCTTCGCGAATGGATCAATAGCATTAACAGCAAGGCAGCTGTGCTTGGAAACATATTCGTACGACACTCTCCCCTCCCCTCCCCTCCCCCGCCCAGAATCATGCAAACGCGCTTTCCGAAGCTACGGCACGGGCGCTTCGATGCAACTGAACACAGAGCCATTTTCGACTGTCTTCTCCGGCCGGCAGGAAGCTACGACACCTGTTGCGCTGACGTTCTCGTCTGCCCCGCTTGGCCAATCCCGACAGTCGCTCACCCGACGGCCGGCATCAGCCCTCGCGAGGACCCTACGGCGCTTTGGGTTCCGGGGGGGAAGCGGTGGTGATGGTGGTGGCGATGGTGGTGGTGGTGGTGGTGGCTCCGGTCGCCCGAGTAATCCTCCGTGAGGCCGTGTGGGTGAGCAGTGGAGAAAGCGCCGGCGACGTGGGTGGTGTCGGTAGGCGACAGCGCTGCGCTCTGGCGTCCGGCGCCGCGGCGACCGGGGCGCGCTAGGACCGTCCCCTCTGCACGTAGTCCCACAGTTTGTAGAGATCGTTCTGCACAAAAGATAAACAAAAATGTTACTTCACAAGAAGTGCATTAGAAGTTAAACAAGATTGACAAAAAACAGTAGGTATCATGTGCTGCAAGCGCACGTTGTACATGAATATGTTACTGATGTAATCGCAGTGGCGGATCGAAGGGGGGCACGCCACTCCAAAAAAGGCATAGAGAAAAAAATGTAAAAGTGCATAAAGAATAAAATGAGAAACACAAGAAAAAATTGTAGAAACGTCTATAATATAACGATAAAGTAACCGAACGTTCTGTTCTTAGCCTTTTAGTTACGAATAAAAATCCTGATTCTCCCTGTATTTTAGCCGAGTGGCACGTATGGAAACTGTTTTCGACTGTTCTCCAGAGGCTTGTGACAGCTCGTACTCCGCTTGACAAGCGCTGCAAAGGCGACTTCCACGTTGACTTCTACGTTTTGGTCTGTGGCCGAAGCAACCGGAAACAGTGTTGACGGAGTAAGGCCTCTCTCTAGGCGCCAAGTGAGTGATCGTGGGCCGCTGGTACGTGTGCATTTAGCAATCTCCCTACCAAAAGTTTAAAGGAAAATCTTTGAGCCGTATTTGAGAAAATATTGTTCATGTAATTTTTAAAAATTGCACGTATTGCACGCAATATTTACTAACATTTAAAAAAAATGCACATGAACTTAATGAAAGAACTAGTTATAGACAACAAATTTCATTTGAAGGAAAAATCTCTATCATCAATTTTGTAGTTATAGGAAGTCTCCGAAAAACTTCGAACTTGTGTAATTAAACTTGTGTAATTATCGAAAATCGGACCTATGACACCTTTACTATTTTACTCTTTTCTTACAAGAAATTTAAAGAAAAAAATTGGAGTCTTTTTGAGAAAATTTTGAAATTTTCCCTGTGACTTCATGTAAAATGCCCCCAAAAATAATGAACATTTTTCAAAATCGCAGAGCTTCGACTCCGGCAAGACTGGCAGGGGTTTCTTCAAAATGGGAAAACTCCCGGATGGACAGACGGACGTTTTTCCATCAATCGATTTTTCGCTATCAAGGACCCAAAAACATGGATTCTGGCTACACTATGTGTTAGAAGATTTTTTCTAAATTTAGCAACGGAATTTATCTACTTTTTCGTTATTAGGACCCGGCAATGAGATTTTTTCAGTCGGAAATTCACAATTTTTTAGCAAAGCACTTCCTCTTTACTGTTTAAGCGGTAGCGAGAAAGTAATAGTAATGATTCGTTATTAAAATCCTTGAATTCAAAGCTGCAAAACGACGAAGGATTAGGATACAAAAATTTCCCTATTTTAATACAGATGTGAACAGATTAAATTTAAATAAAATCATATGATTTCGCTTTACAAATTTAACATTAGTTTACATACAAACATTAATGTCCAGGACTGAAGAAATTCGACAGGATTGCACAAAATGTCTCAAGCCTCTTCTACTTATCCTTTTTATTAGATTTCTTACTCTTTTCTTCTTCATTTTAAATATTTTCTTTCTCTTCTTGAGTGTTTATTACCGTCCGGGGCGGGTCCGCCCGATCTTTTTGTAGGGGCCATCGTAGATTTTTCTTAAATAATAAAAAATTGCTATTATATTTTATATTATATTTTGGTTTATGTATAATACTATGCAATATTATGTGTTAAAATAATAACATATAAATAATTATTTAAAGTAATTTTTCAAACTAAAAGAAGGCAACAAACGAAAACTCTAGGCATTGGGGGATCCCCCACTGACACCCGCATTTCCAGGCGCATGCACGCGATCCATGCCACATTCTTGTTTCGGGCACACTGTAATTGCGCGAAATGTCACTTGGCACACATGCCCACGATCACTTACTTGGCACCTAGAGAGAGACCTCACTCTGCCCACACTTTCTGCAGTAAACCTTCAAACGTGTCTGGCCTCGGCCACGTCCGAACACAATCATGCGGACAGGAAACAAAACGAGACGCAGGCTTGCCACTCCGAAATGACAGCTGAAATGTCAGACGGCCCACGGGATATACACTGTCGCGCAGCAAGGGTAGGGAAGGAGTCCAGTACTTTCTGAGAACGAGAGCTAACATGAGAATACCTGCATATAAGTTCCTGTGCTCGGCCAGACTGAACGCCTCTCCGGCCCTTTAGCCACAGCCCTGCCATAGCCACAGCAACAGCCCTGGCGCACAGTCTTAACTTTGGCTGCAGAAAATGGGTGCACCAAAACAGCCACCAGGCCACGTGGCCAAACGGCCACGGTGCAGTAGAAACCATTGCACACGTGATCACGGGGTGGAGCGGCAACAGCGTCAAAATACTACAAGGCGACTGCTGTGGCGAGTGGTTGGCAGGTTCTCCGTGAGAACCAGACAGTAGTTGGTTCAAATCACGCAAACCTGGTGCTGGCGCGGGGACAGACAGCTCTGATAGTGGATGAGGCAGTCACGGCCGCAGCCGAGGGCAAAATTGCGCAAAAAAACATGCGGAGAAGAGGGATAAGTAGAACCCTGAATGCGCGTCCGCGCTCTTCGCGGGCTACACCAGACCTGAGACATCACCTCCGGCGGTTGGAGCCTTGGGAGATAGGAGCAAAGGGGGCGAGGCGGCGATCAGGGTAGTCGCTGAGACTTCTCCGAGAAAGAAAGAAAAAATCATTGCCGAGGCCATCTCCGGGAGAGCCGCGGGCATATCAACAGAGCTGGGCTGTGCTGGCTTTGCGTGAATACCTCCCCGCAGTACGTCGAATGCAAAGTGGTGCAGCGCCCACAGCTGCCCAAACACACGTCCACAACCGCCCCATTCCCATTTGGTTTGGAATGCCATGAACACACTCGTGTGAGCGGAGTGAAGTGCACTGGTGGTGGGACGTGTCGCGTCATCACGTGTGCCGCACAAAGAATAAAATAAATGTGAAAGTGAAAGGAGAGTGCTAGAGAGTCCATGCCTCCAACAGTAGCGCCAGCATCCAACAGTGCTCTCAAGATTTTCTGTCATGTATGTTGTAGCGTTTAGTGTTACCTCGAAATTCTATTACATGATAGACAGCAGACAAGTAGTGAAAATGAAGGATATATAGAGTTTAGAATTGATTTTAAGATGTGGTATACCCCAAAGGTAGATCCTGGGACCAATATTATTTATTTTGAATGTAAATGATATTTACAATATTTTGCCAAAAGGTGGAATTGTCATTTACTGATGACATGAATTAAATTGTTATAGGTGGTACTTGAGATAAGGTGTGCTGAAAACAAAGAGAGAGAAATTGTAAAGAAGAAGCTGAATAAAAAAGTGTTGGAGTTTTAATATTGATGGAACTGTGAACATCTCTTTTAGTAGCTACAATGATAGGTAGTCTTCCTGTAAGAGGTATTTTATTTTTCTACAAGACTCGAACACAGATCCTCGGAGTTAACGTGCTGGCACTCATACCACTACGCCACAGAAGCGCCGCATGGTATGAACTCAGGCGAAAGCATAAAAAGGTGAATGCCCGATTCATGTTAAAAAGAACGTCAACAACCGACGACGGCGATGGTGTGACGGTTAGCGTACCGGACTGTTATACCCAAGCTCGCGGGTTCAAACCCGATCGAAGCCGTGGATTTAGGGCGACAAAATCCTTCGTACGCCTTCCTTCGGAGGGTAAGTAAAGCCGGCTGTCCCATGTTAGTAGATTTACTTGTATGTAAAAGATCCTCAAGCCTAAATGACGCCTCTGAGCTAAATTCAAAATCACCTGTTTCTCGCCCAAGAAATACCTCCTTTCTCTGCTAAATGAAAGGAGCGTAGCGAAATTTGCGTTGTCAGACGGAAGAGCGGGCCTGATAGCCCGAGTCTCGCCACGTGAAATAAGGCAAATTCAATTCAACAATCAAAACATCCGTTAGAAACTCCCAAAGCCTCCAGTCCGTTCAGATCAATCAGAGAATATCAATTTTGAGGAAAAACAGATGAACGGTTTAAGCGCTAGCGGTGACCACAGACGGACAGTCAGATTACAAACAGACGGACGTTTTGCCTTCAAACGATTTTTCGCAATCAAGAACCAACAAAACATGGATTCTGGCTACACCACGAATTAGAGGATTTTTTTAAAACTTAGCAACAGGATTTATTCACTTTTTCGTTACCAAAACCCGGCAATAAGGTTTTTTTTGGCGATAGTTCGACATTTTTTGGCGCACATGGCGCACATTTTGGCATTTCATAACTTTTTCTCCTCATGAAGGAGAGAAGGCGTAATGGCGTAAAGGCTTCTTCGTAAGGTGAGAAAGTGAAAACAAACAAGATAATTATCATTTCAAAGCATCATTAAGAATTAAGTTACTGATGACTCGATGTAATTTGCAATAGATCATTTAATATAAGCGACTATTTAAAAATTGTCAATTTTGAGAAACCAGACAATAAAATACTAAGAAAATTATTGATAAGGAAAAACAAACTACTTATAAGAAATTCAGTCCGTTTAAATTGAGATAAAGAAATAATCTAGTTAAAATATAAAATTTATAAATTTCGATTTGCTTCAAAAACTTAAAATTTTATACATTTTGCCAATCCTTAACGAAAAATTACGCGAAAACTACAAATGTTTTCGAAACATTGAACATCACCATATATTATAAAGGAAATATCATGCGCGGTCCACGGTCCATTTGTTAAGATACTGCTCCAGTATTTGCCTCAAATTGATATGAGAAAAACCGGAAAACTACCGATCAGAACAGCCGGTTATGTAGCGGCTGAATTCGACGTTGCTCTATGGCTACGGTGGAAAATCATCAACCTTTGTGCCTGGAACCTTGGGACTTCGCGGTCAGATTCCTTTAAGCGCAACAGCTGCTTCCCTACATCATCGACGGCAGCCTGTCAGATGCTAAAGAGCGTGTAAATGGGGATAGTGGATGACCGATGCGGGATGTGCGATATGAGGATGGATGAAGGACAGGGTGATGTTTATGAGTGATTTGCATGGATATGGATGGACGATAGGCGATGCGCATGGGTTTGTATATGGTTTGTATATGGTGGGCGGGGCGGGGCGTACCTGGGGCGTGGGGATTGTGTGTGAGGGAAGGTCGTATCTTAAGCGTGGTGATTGGGGGCGGAGAGGGGGCGGGGCGGGGGCGGGGGCGGGGCGTACCTTGGCATGGATATTTGGGTGACGAGGGCGGGGTCGTACACCTGTGCAATGGAGATGGTGGGGGAGGGTGACGCGGGCGGGGCGTATCATAAGCTACATAACGCAGATGGGGCTTGTGTGTGAGGGAGGGTTTGAATCTTATGCATGGTCAATGGGCGGCGCAGCTTGGCGTACTGACATGGGGATTGTGGTGGGTGAGGGACGATCGTACTAATGCGCGGTGAATGGAGGCGGGAGCCTGATGTACCTCAGCTTGGAGATTTGTGGTCTAAAGCGGTCGTTCATTGTGCATGGAGTTTGGGTTCGACGGGGATGCGGGCGTACCTGGTGCATGCAGATGTGGGATGAGGGAGGCTCGTATATAGCTATGGTGCAATTGGGGGGGGGGGGTTGGGCCGTACCTTGAAGGATACTTTGGTTGGACGAGGGCCGGGTCGCACATTGTGAGAGTCTTGGGTGGGCGGGGTGGGGGCGTACCTTGAGGCAGGCGCTTGTGTGTGTGACCGGAGGGTCGAACCTTATGCATGGAGATGGGGTGGGGGCGTACCTTGAGCATGTGGATTATGTGTGTGAGGGAGGGTCGTATCTCGTGAATGGAGTTCGGGTGGGCGGGGCGTACCTTGAGCATGTCGGGCGATCCGAAGAGGAAGTGCGCGGCGTAGGGCGGCGGGTCGGCCCCGGGGGCCGCGTCCACCAGCGCCTGCATCTGCAGCTGCGTCAGCGCCAGCGACCCCAGCGGCGTCTGCGACAGGTTGACGCGCGCCGCCAGCGTGCCCGTCACGTGCACGTCGTCGATCCAGAAGTAGGGAACGCGCTGCGCCTCGCGGTACAGCAGGAACACGGCGTCGGGCGAGTACAGCACCGCCCAGCCCGCGCAGTACCGCGGGTACAGCCGCCCGGGGTACTCCTTCGGCGACACGCGCCACCTGGGGAAGCGGCAGGCGCCCTACGTTAGACGCGATCAACGACTCTCTACAAGTAACACCACAACTATTACTACTACCACCACCACCACCTTCACCACCACCAATATTTCAAGTTTTATTAAATGTTCAAAATCATGTAATATGTTTCAAAGTTATTAATATAAAATGTTAAACATTTTTTCGAACATAAATTTCTGCATTAAACATGCAAATCTTTTGAAATTATCTAGGAGCGTTATGATTCGGAGACCTTCGTTATGGGGATAAGCCTTCTACACATGCGTCCATTACACTACTACTGCCACATCCGCCCGTTATAGACAACCAGCGGCGCCAGGCATGTCTTTTACCAGTCTTCAACCCGCTCGAATATCTTATGCGGTTTTGCTTTTGAACTGCTCGGATTTTACTCCGGAAAATAGAATTCCGTCAGTCAAGGAGAGATCGTATCAAGGAGACACTTGATGATTTGCTTCTTTTGAAAAATGTTATTGCCACGACTGGAATTGCTGATGGTTACCAACGAGAGGAATTGTATTCCATGCCAAAAAATGATGTCGAATATTGAGGTACATAGTTAATTGTGAACATAAAATAAATTAGAAGCGTTTTTATAAAATATCTAGGTTCGTAAGGTGGTATGAGATTACAGAACAATATACCGTAAACTCCCACCTTCCGGCCTGCTTGAGGAACGGAAAAACCGAAACACGACATTATACGAAATATATGTTTTTCCGTCGAAAAACGCATTTTCACCTCCGTAATATTAAGATAGGTTGCTGCGAGTAGTATTTCGTGGGTAGTAGACAAGAAAGTAAATACGAAGCGTCAACGAACGAAGATTTCTGTTCAAGACATTCGATACAATTGAATGAGAGGTAAAAAACATACCCTACATTACAGGTATTATTCACATAATTTTCAGATTGAAAATGTCTTCAAGAAGTTTTGGGATAGATTGAAACCTTTGTCATACTAATTAATGAGACTGATGTTGTCTAGACATCTAATTATTACTTTGCCGTAACATACGTATATACGGAGTAATACGCAGGGAAAGGTATGTAATGCTGCGGAAAATCGATTTCGATATTTCAATGAAAATACACGTTTTGGTATCCCCTGATACCCGAAAAGATTTTCCCCCTTTCGTTCTTCCTTTTTTTTCTTTCTTTCTTTTTTTTCTTCAAAACGTCCGTCTTTGAATAAACCGCGACTAAGCGTAGCGACTAAATCGTACGTACCATTTTTTCCAAATTGAAGAAACCCCTGTCGATCTGCCTCGAGTCGACGCCTTGAGATTTTGAAAAACATTCTTTAGAATTTGGGGGTACTTTACATAAAGCCCCCCAAAAATTTTCAAAATTTTCTCAAAAACGGCTCCAATCTTTTTCTTAAAATTTCTAGTAAGGATAGAGTAAAATACACTTGTAAAGGTGGCATAAGCCCGATTTTCATAGTTAACTCTGAATTTTCGACAATTTCAAAACTTTGAATTATATCCTTCGCCTTCCTATAACTACCGAATTAAATATGGAGATTTTTTGTTCAAATGGAATTTGTTGTTCATGATCAGGTTCTTTCAATAAGAAAACTTTGAAAATTACATGTCAGGTACATGTTTTCTGTTAAAGAAATCCAGCTCAGACGATTATCGCTGCGCGATCGAAAAGTACAAATGTGTTTAAATAATTAGATATCTAGAAAATATCAATTCATTAATCGGACGTGTATTTTATTTAAGAATGTAGCCGAGTTACCGATATTTTCGCCTCTCTCTTATTCTCTTTTTCGCAGAAAGTAACGCCGCTGCGCGTTATTGATGTTTCTCGGCACGTCAACCGCGAGACTCATTAGGCCTGATGTAGTGCATGTATGAATCATGGGAGGTGGAGGTGATTCCTTCCCCGCTGAAGGCGAGATCCGGCGCCAGCGTTCATATCTGCTTGAGGATTTCCTCCTCTAGATATCTCTCCTAGTGGTGACACCGACCCCGTTCAGAGAAGCTCTGAGCTCTCGACTGGTACCCCAACATGAATAATAGTGAAGTGCATGTGAGAGAGAAAGAGAGAGAAAGAAAGAGAGAGAGAGAGAAAGAGAATTAGAGAGAGAGATTGTGTGTGTGTGTGTGTGTGTGTGTGTGTGTGTGTGGAGAGGATAGGACAAGAAAGAGGAAGGAAAGATCGCGGGCGACCGTGGTCTTTTGTTAGGGTGCTGCTCCAACATTCGCCGGAAACCGTAATGAGGGAGTCTCCGAGGCCATCGCACACGCGTGGGTTACCAGCCGTACTCACTTTGAGCGCCAGGAGCGCTTGACGTAGCCGTACGGGAAGGGCACGCAGAGGATGAGGCGGCGAGCGCCCCAGGGCGACAGCTCGCGCGCCAGGAAGCGCAGTAGCTCGGGCGAGTTGACGAAGACGTCGTCGTCCGTCTTGAGCAGGTAGCGCGCGCCAGGGCAGCGGTACGCCGCCCACTTGAGCGCCATCACGTGCTTGTACGTCATGTTGCGGTACGAGTCGCGGAAGGAGCCCTGCGGCACACCACCAAAAAAAAAGTCACTCACTGGTAAAAGCAATTGGATAGCCTTTCAAAAAATTGTGTTTATTATTCCAATCTTCGGTTGGATCTTTTCAACTAGTGTCCTACTTAGATATTTATTATAAAATCTACTCTAAATCAACAAAAAAATATTTCTTTTGTTACGCTGTTATTCTATTTTTTAACTGTCATGGCCTCGTAACAGTTACTTTGGTGTTATGTTTATTATTAGACTATTAGCATACAGATCACCAGATGAGAAACCCAAACCAAGGGTTGAAACGTCGCTGAGTGAAAATAACAAAGCATTATTGAATTGTTCATGTTTCTATATATTAACGTTTTCTTGCTCCACGTCCTCAGATCGGTTTAGAATTAGGGTGCAGTACCAAGTTTCAGAACTCGGATATGGACAGTATGAAAACGGACTACCGAGAGATTGAAATTTAAACAGTATTAAACATTGCGTTATCTTTCGTGGGTTTTGCTAATTTTCTTTAGCTTCTTTTTTTCTAGACTTTTGAGCGTAACGATCAATATGGTATATTATCCATGAATCAGTCCTCCGTGTTAGGCAATCCCCAAACCCAAAGGCTACACATCCAAGTATACTGTAAAACAAGAATGATGTGTTTAAAATATTGCACATTTTCCTGTGTTCATTCCAGCATAAATTTCATCTCTAATGGCATGGCTAATTATTATACAAATAAGTTAAAATTTCAAATATCTGTACAAATCTAAGAGTGTGGAATTCAAAAATAATTTTAATTTTCTAAAAGCCACGGAGAAGAGCAGGATCATGAAACAATTATGGTGCAACATAATAAAAATCATCATGTCATGATATACGACGTGCCACAAACGAAAATAACGCAAAATGTAACGCAAAATTGATTTCACCAATACTTGAAAATATTTTAGAATAATTACTAAAAACTATAACAGACCAAATTAACCATCTTCACAGTAAGTAAACTGAAGGGAAGGTCGCTACGTATAGCTGAAAAGCGTATTAGAAGCGCACGTAGAATTTAACGAAGTCGAGACGTTTATGCCTGCGCACATGCCAAAAAATAACGCAGCTGAAATAAAAATAAAGAAGCTGAATGAGATATTCCCAGGACCTCCGCTTCGAAGCACACGCGTTTACGGCACGAAAGCACAGAGGCGGCAAAGTGACCTGAGGGCAACTGAAGGGAGAGCGATAACGCGAAGCAACTGCTTAAAGTCCTTCCCGATAGCTCCAGCGCTGCCCGTGAGCCAGGGCGGAAGCGCAGGCAGAGGTACGGTCGATGGCGACGCCTACCCGCACAAAGTCGGCATACGCGGAATGGGGAGGGGGGAGGGGGCCAACTGGGTCATCCCGACCCATAAATCCTCCGGGCGAAACGCTCAGTCTCCTGCCGCTTGAACCGCTTACCTTACTACCTCGCTTCGCTTTGTCCCGCTCTGTCCAACCCCGACTACTCATCCTCCACCCTTCGCCATACATCCTACCTCGCCCCGGCGAAATCCCATGACCTTGCATTATTTCGTCCT
>BOPP01000044.1:1044180-1066174 GCA_017312745.1 Gryllus bimaculatus
AAAAAGCGAAAGAAAGGGCTGGAGTCGGGTGAAGCTGGGAGATGACAGTCGAGCTAGGTGCAAAAGATAATGTGGCGTCGTTAACGCGAGGGCCAGAACCGTTATGTCGGTGAAAGTGCGCTGCGGGGGAGGAAGGGGTTGAGCCTGAACTTCCGGGATTTTTCGCTCTGGCAGACAGGTGGTTCTGGTTGACGCAGACAGCGTGGCAGAGCCAAAAATAACCTTAGGCAGTAAACTCCTACGAAGCTAGTCAGCGGGCCCTCGCTTACCGACTGCAGGCTACCTAGGAAACTTGTGTGGCGGGGGTGTAGGCCCCAACTATTTAACGCGGCGCCATCTGCGCCCGGGTTCTCATTCAGTTTGCATCGAAGAGTGTGGTGCGCGTGGGTGCAAGGAGCGTAGGAGTGTGGGCGAGATGTCCGGAGTGTAAGGGCCAGACGATCTCGGGTGCTATCTGCACGCGGTCCGCCAGACGGCGACCGGTTTAAATTTGTCATCAGGCCATGTGACGGTAATTGTCACGGGACGGAAGTCCGACAGCTCGCAACACGCGTGGCTTTTTTTTTTCTGCGGTAGGTAAAGCAGGGTACTGGAAGGAAAAGGTTGCCGGAGTGTTTAAATTTAGCAATTTATTATAACTAGTCTGTAACGTTTCAATATACTATTTTTATTTTTGTTATTTGAATTTATTCTCATTTCACTACGTCACAATAAGAGCAGGAAGTGTCGCACAGGGCGAGCAGCAAAAGGAGGGTGTGAAGGGCGCGGTGGGCTCGAAGGCAGAGCACCGAAGGACGAGGCCGCAGGTTTTCGTCGCCCGCCTCACGGCCTCCGCTGCTGTCGACGCCGTCTCCGCGCCCCCTCCCACACTCCCTAACGACGCGCGAGCGAGCAAGAGCCGGAAAATTGGAGGTTCTGGCGGAGACAAAGCGCCGGCGGTCGAACGCACCCGCGAAGGGGGGCGCAGAGCCCGAAATGACGAACCGCGGCGGTAACGAGGGGCAGCGGAAGAAAAAACTGGAGCGAAAATGAACAAAAAGCAAAGACGCGATGGCGTGAAAAAAAGGAATGGTACTACAACAACTTGAGTCTCGCATTAGTTCTAACTTTTGAATGATTTGAAAATTCAGAAAGAGCCACGAAAATGAGACCTGCGCAACTTTTTTAGGTCCAGGTAAAAATTACAGAAAAAAGTGAAGACGTTTTAGAGAAAATGTCTGTTTATACATTGCACGATCTTCAAGCAGATTCATGACCTTCTTCAAAGATCTGATATTTAGAGATATTTTATGCAAGACAAAAATCTCTATATTTAATATTGCACTTTTTGAAATCTTGTTTTGGCTATTTTCGAAAATTCAGAGTTTACTAAAACGAGACCAGCTTTTTTTACTGTCCTTTGATACATTCGAGAAGAAAAGGCAATGGAAAAATTTGGAGCTATTTTTAATAAATTCCTCTTCACGCAATATTACTAACTACTAAAAAAAATTAAGAGACCCTGTTTCAAAATCTGTCTTTGAACAACAGATTTCATTAAAGAAAAAATAAATATTCAAAATTATACTTGTAGGAAGTCGCAGAGAAAATTCAAACTTTTGCAATTCTCGAAAAATCAGAAATTTTAATGAATTTAAACCTGCGCAAATTTAAGTTATTACGTATTGAGGACAATGTTTAATTTTTAAAAAAATCCCAGAACCTTGAGTTCGTTCACATCGATAGGAGAATATAAACAGAGGAAACAATTGTGCGAACGGTTTAGGTTTTAGCGTTCACCACAATGAGTTCATATGGTTTTGCCAATATATTTTTCGGTATTAAAGAGAAATTGACTGAGTGACCTGAATTCTGGCTACATAAAGTGATAGAGGAAGTAATTTACTTCACATAAAAATAATAATTATCCACTTTTTCGTTATGATAGCCGAGCAATAAAAGCTTTCCTGACGAACAATGCTGCACACGATTACAATACTTTCTCTTCTTGCGAAGTAAGGCGAGAAAGTAAAAACACTTGAGTATTACACGAAGAGAAAGAAATAGCAAATGAATAGAAATTGAAGAGAAATGAGGGCATTGGAAATCTCGCTTAAATATGAATGATGTAAAAAAAGGTGCATTTTGACTAAATCTGAAAAGCATTGATCAAGTGGTGCTAATTTGTTATAACAGAAATGTAGGAATAGAAATTTGAATTATTAAAAGGAAAAAAATTAAAAGTATTATTAAGATGAGGGGATTTAGTAGATATAGAAGAAAGGGAAGGAAACTTATTCCAATTTAGAGAAGGAGAACTTATAGAAGAATTCATAGGAGATTTATCGGTGATAGAGGGTTTATTTTTTGAATAATTTTGATTACGTAATGGTGTAGATAAATGTAACTTTCAATTAGAATTTAAAACAAATTGCATTAGAATTGAAAGAATGTTTCTTGAAGAAAATGCATTGTCGATAGCTGTATGTTTCTCAAAACAATTTACACATTGAGTAGATTTTTTTTTCTCTTTTTTCATTTTGAATAGCAATGATTCTCAGTACATCTCACACAACGCGATTCTAATGAACAGTTGGGCTGAGTACGATTGACATTTTGGCAAGTTTTACATTATATAGAAAAACTTGACTTTGACCGAAATTTAATTTTGACAATACTATAAAATAATTATCCAATTTCATAATCCCTTTAAGATTATTGTCTATACGTTCAAGGGCACAAATTTCTAAAGGTTGACGATTTTGATTAAATAATCTATACAAAGATGTAATAGTTTACATTTTGGATAATTCAGTTTTAATTTCATCATTAGTGTAGGAAATAGGAATATCATATAACATTGCTGATTAGGTTTGTTGCATCGGATCACGATGTGAAAAATATTGAATTTTATGTGTATTACAAAATAGTGTATGCTTTCGAAAATAATCAATGGAATCAAGAAAATGGAAATATACTCTCTTTTAACTTTGAAATCTGATCGTGCAATTTAAGTGAAAAGTTTTATTTCTGAAATAACTGCATCAAAATTACTTAAAATCTTATACGTTTTTGATATGTTAACTGGAATGAAAGTTTTTTCCTGTTAAGATTCATTCGTATCTTGAGGTGTAGGAATAGAGTCATCTATTTCCTCTGGAAGAACTTGGTATGGATTGGCAGTAGGGACAGATAAAGATGTAGCAGAATCATCCGCAGAGCTAGTTAAACTTCTGCGGTTAGAATTATTGTGATCCATAAAAGTTACATTTTCAGTAATGCACTGGAAGAAGAACATTTAGAAAACTCACTTGTTGTTTTCATTGTAACTGCTTGATTTAGATTTATAAGTTTCTGTCGTTAATGAAGTTTTTGTTGTAAATCTTGTGCGTGTTGTTTGGGGTACATACTTTCTCGTTCTAATACACTGATCCTAGCATGAGACACCATAATTAATTAATTATTACTTGAAACTCCAGTAATATTATAGAAGTTAGGAGTTTTCCTACAGTTTGGATTGTTTACCATATTGAGTGCGTCAGTTATAAGCTTCCCCATTGGAAAACTTGAAATGTCTCTTAAATACTCTGAAATCACTTGAATTTCTTACATCAAAAGAAACAGCAAATGATACAGTTTTTAATATTAGTACTTGATGTCTGTCAATACTATCACACTATTTACTATTTAACAAAACATGTAAGAGACTATTACAACGGTTACTTTTGAGTCAAGGCCTCCTGAAAGCTACCAGCAGAGATCCTTGCAAATAAGAATATTTCAATTCAGATTTCCATACGATAATTTGTATCGACGCCAACAACTTCGATGCTAACGAAACTGAAGAATTGATCCTTACGATATCGATATAAGATTTACACATAGCAAGAGGCAACCAAAAATACCAAACCAAAAATATCACGATGAAGTTGTACAAAAAACAATATTTAACTAGAGGTGCTAAAAGTGCACATACTTTCTCACCCGTATTTTCACGAAAATTAGTAAAACGTACTCAATGTTTCGAAAAATTGTACATGACCTTATTTCAAAATTTATCTTTAAGGAACAGACTTCATGCGGGAAAAATCTCTATCTTTTATATTTTAGTTGTAGGAAGACTCAGAAACAATTTTGAACTTGCAATTTAAAAAGAAAAGGATTTTTCAAGGAATATGACACCTGCACCATTCCCTTAAACGTGCTTCCTATCCAATAACAAAATTTAATTAAAAAACGATCGCGAGCAACTTTTTTTGAAAATTTGGAAAATGTCGCAGGAGCTTCATATAAAGCACTCTCCAAAATTAAAATATCGATTTAAAATTCAAGGGGCCGCGGCATCAGCCAGATCGATAAGGGAGTATCAATTTTGGAGAAAATTGGTTAGCGTTGTTCACAGATGGACAGACAGACGTACTACCGTCATTTGATTTTTCGTTATCAATGACCGACAAAACAGGGATTCTGGCTACACGACGTGTTAGAGGATTTTTCTTTTCAATTTAGCAACTGGATTTATCCACTTTTTCGTTACCAGAACCCTGTAGTAAGAGTTTTGCTGTCGAAGATTTCCAGTTTTTTTCGCGCAGCATTACATAACTTTCTCTCTACGTCGTAGCGAGAAAGTAAAAGAAGTGTTTCATATATCTGTTCTAATAACTTTTAACAATGTGATCATTTTGGTATCTTGCTGCATTTAAAATTCCCGCTTACATTGCGACAGATGCCTGAAGCTCAATGGCTGAATTGGGATTCGACGCGCAAGAGCTCACACGTATCTTCCCATCATGTCACCAACGGGCCCCCACACGCGCACGGTAGTTGGCCGTCGTCAAGGTCCTTCCTCCCCCCCTCCCCCCTCCGGATCTCCCAGCACGTCACGTGAGGGGAACGGGAACTACGCTTCTTACGCTGCCTAAAAAAACCTCTCGTTACGAGCAGTTTCTTTGAAACCTGTACAGCTCGGCTCCCAAATGAAACAGTCCTAAAAATTGCTTTCCTTATATTCAACACACATTTTAGGCTTATTGCGATATTAAGAAGCAATAAATACATTAAAGTAAAAAGAGAAAAAAACAGAAAAGGTGATTGAAATCATTTACAGTACCTACTTTGAATTTTGTTTTACTACAACGACAATTTAAACACGTTTTTGTGAATATTAGTCACACTCACTAACATTATTTCATCGAATATCATTAGCGCTACCACACGCCCAGCAAAAGAGCGAATCACCAGTGGCGATGTCCATACTATATCCATATCTGCTTTCATTCTTTACGCACACATCAAGAAGCGTTAAATAAATAAAAAAAAAAAAATAAAATGGAACCGAAGGCTGTACGTGGATGGTGGAGAAGGGAGTGAGAAGGAAAGCGAGTAAGCAGAGAGGCTCGCGGGAGAGAGAAAGAGCGAGTCGTTGCACTTACCTACGGAGCGCTCGCGCGCCGCAACATGTCCGAGCTCGCTGCCACGCCCTCCGCCAGTCCTGCAACAGACGACACGACACACTCAGTACTCTCAAGAATAAAAGTGAAAGCAGCAAAGAAGATCACATTTCTCACAACGCCGATCACTATTTCTGAGTAAAAAACAATTTCATTCCCAAAAAACTAATTTAATTCGTCATCGTAAAACTCATTTACTACCTTGAGAAAGTATTTACTAGGCTGTCCGGGCTACGCCCTGAGGAAGGTCGCAGAATGGCGACCGAAACGTCGGCACCTTCGCCATGGACGCGGCGTCACCCGGAGCAGCCTCGTAAATACTGACTCGGCCGAAGTCCGAAGGTCCGGAAGTCGGCCCTGACTGAAGGCCTACGCTCTTACCCTGAAGGCGAAGCCTGCCACACTACGACCGAACCGTCGGGCCTCTTACAACGACGCGGCGTCACCCCGGTCAGCCAAGAGTCATGAAACCCGAGCCGCGGAAGATTACGTGTTTCGTTAACTATTCTCACGAGATTTGTTGATTGATTATAATTAGTTTCCGGGCGCGTCAACTGGTACGGTCAATAGCCATAAATGTAGTGCATGTTTTATCACAGAAGGTGATGTCAAAAAGTCATTAACCCGCGCCGCGGAAGCTTACGTGTTGGTAAAACTAAATCTAATGAGATTGGGTTGATTGATTGTTGTTGAACTAGTTTCCGGGGGCGTCAACTGGTACGGTCAATAGCCATAAATGTAGTGCATGTTTTATCACGGGAGGTGGTGGTGTTCGTTCCTGGAGGGTGAGATTCGGCGCCGAAATATGTGTCGGCTTGCGGAAATTCTTTGCATCCAGGTATCTCTCCCACAAGCGGGGCATCGCCTCAACCGGAACGAGTTCTAAGCTCTCGACCTGTGTGGTGGAGTAGTGCATGCAAGTGTGTGTAAACAAGGAGTGAGTATCGAACAAGGAAGAAGGAAAGATCGCGCGCGGACCGTGGCCCGTTTGTTAGGGTACTGCGCTGGCATTCGCCTGGTGTTGATTGAAGAAACCACGAAAAACCATCTATCAGAGCAGTTGGCCACTACAATTCCTCTCCGGACATTGGTTCAATTCGACCGATCAGAGCAGTTGGTCGCTACAATTCCTCTTTAGACATTGGATTAATTCCCACCTGCCTATTTAGCCAGGGTCGAGAATCCTGTATCCGTCGAGGCGATTTCTTCAACCTGCTGGTCAGAGGCACTGCAGTAACAGCAATGGATACCTTAACTACCTCAGCCGGTCAATTTAATGAGGAAATTAATATCGAATGAAGACATTACACTTATCATCATTGCGATAAGTGTTGTAGTGGTCGTGGCAATGTTGCAAACGCTATGAAGCTTTGGAGCGGTGTGGCGCCGCACACCCTGGCGGCGGGAAATAGCAAAAAGCGAGCGGATCCATGCGGCGGGCCCGAAGGCCGACACGCGGCAATAGCCTCGCTGCACACTGGGCCAAGCCCCACAATCGTTGGGACAAACATTTAGGACCGATTAATTAATTGATTATTAGTGTTTGGGGCGCGTCAACTGCTCGGGTCAGGTAAGTATAGTGCACGTTTTTGCTCGGGAGGCTGGCGGTGGTCTTTCCTCGCTGTATGGTGAGATCCGGCGCCGACATAACGACGGCTACGGGGGTTTTCCCCAAACAGGTATCTCGCATCAGCTGGGCACCGCCCCAGATGGGACACGCTCCCGACCGGACTCCGAGCATCTGTGGTAGTGTAGAGCATGCTAGTGCACGTATGTGTAGGGGGCGGTGAGGACAGGACAAGGAAGAGGAAGAGGAAGAGGAAGAGGAAGAAAAGATCGCGCGCGGTCCGTGGCTCGTTTGTTAGCGTACTGCTCCGGCTTTCGCCTGGTGTGGATTGGAGAGCCTACGGAAAACTGCCGATCAGAGCAGCCGGCCGCTAGAAGTCTCCTCCAGACAACGGCTGAATTCGACCTAGATGACAAACGAATGATGACAATCCTGCCACAGTCGAGACTCAAACCCTAGGACCTCCCGATTGGAGACACTGCAGTGACGTCATTCGATGCCCTGAGCCACCTTTGCCGTACAAACATTTATGAAAAAGTGGATCTTGAGGGGGGGGACAATAACATTCCCTTTGTTGACAGGGTGCCAACATATCGGTCATTTATTTGTTCTTTTTCACGGCCATAAGATACTTATCTTGTGTAATAAGTTGTAAGTTCAGTATTAAAAGCAACAAAACAGCACAAATTTTATTTTGTCTGAGTTATTTTTACTGTGTTACTTTTAACTGCCTACATGTAATCATCCCTTGTAGCTTGAAGCAGGCCAAACAAATGACCGAAATGTTGACACTGTAAAAACAAAGTATATTTTATTGATCTACCCCTTACGATTCTCTATTTCATTGAATGACGTGGCCTAGATGAATACGAGAATGTACAACCACCGATGTATTTAATTCATACCAAGTCGCATTGCGATCGTTCACGTACTTCGAGGCACGGCAGAAAGTGCGGCATTAGAGTACAAATTATTTGCGGACAGTACGCGGAGTCGCACATTTGTTCTCTGTGAAGTAATCTTGCAATACGTAACAAGGAAATGCGACGGAGTATGAAATAAAGACGCGAACGTCACATTCCCGGAAAGTCGCGATGATACTTCTCGTTTCAAAACCTCGGACTCTGCTCCCGACGGCGCCTCGTCCGGAGACATCTTACTCCTTTTCCGGACTTTCCGGACTAGTGCCGTAACGATTGTTTCATTGTTATAGCTCTCGGTTGCCCGGGAGTTAGCAGCAGACGAGATGGCAGAATCTGCAAATATTTTCGCACAAATGCCCCGATTGCAATAGTATAAATCCAAACCTCCGTAATCCGAAAATTCATAGTTCTAGACAATAGTGGTGAGGTAGAGCACGCTCTATCACCTATGAATTTTACGAGAAATAAAGCATTAAAAATATTATTAATATTATAGAGGCCGTTCGCAGTTGTTTAAAAATGCATTATCAAGAAAAATACAAGACCCCTGCCGTGGAAATTAACCGCTTGTTCATCTGGTATTTTTCCGTTACTCGTCTTTAATTCACGCATTCGCTTATTCATATTAAACATTTTCATTACAGCAAAACAGACAAACTTAGTGGTGATACAGAATGGCACAGATTTTACATTACGTTTACTTTCCCGAATACGTAAGTATACACGGAGTAATGCACGTCGAATTGGAAAAGTTATGTCATGCTGCGGAAAATCTATTTCGAAATTTCAACGTAAATACACGTTTTGGGGTCCTCTAATACCGAAAAAGTGTTGTCTATTTTCAAAACGTCAGTCTGTCTGTCCATCTGTCTGTCTGTCTCTCGTATGTGAACAAAACGAACTCATAAAACCATGCCTATGGATTTATTCCAAATTTAAGAACCCCCAGTAGACGCTCTGCGATTTTGAACATAATTTTATTAGTTTTGGAGGTTATTTTACATGAAGCCCTTGAGAAATTTTCAAAATGTTTCGAAAATGACAGCAATATTTTCTTTAAATTTCTTGTAAGCATAGAATGTATGTAAAATATGCTTACAAAGGTGGTATAGGTCCGATTTTCACAAATATCTCTGAATTTTCGAAAATTTCAAAAAGTATGATTTTTTTGGAGTATTTATACAACTACAAAGTTAAAGATAAGGTTTTTCTTCAAATAAATTATTCTGTCTATTATTTGTTCTTTCACTAATGTGATATACCTTTTTTTTTTGTTGAAATTTTAGTAGTTTCGCGCGATGTTGCGTGCAGTTTGTGCTATTTAAAAAATAATAAAAGCAAGATTGAATCAAAAACGGCTCCAAATTTTTTGTTTAAACTCTTGGTAGGGATTGTGGTAAATATACTCTATAAGGTGACATAAACGCCATATTTCGCTATTCTTTTGTTTTTTCAAAAAATAGATAAATGAAATATTTTGACTTGTATCCCACGTCGTTAATATTTACATAAGTGGCAATTTGTTCACATTATGATATTTATGAGTACATGTGATTTAAATATTGTCATATAAAGCTTCTGAAAATACGGAATATTGAGCTAGTTTTCACTCAAAACGGTTGAGTTTTCAAAAAACTTTATTTGACATTTAAATCACGTAGAACGGATATAGTAAACGTAAAACGTTCCTCTTTTTTTCTGTCTTGTGTTTCATTTTCATGAAGTGAGCACTTCATCTTCCAAATAAAATGTGGTACAGGTGCCAGAAAAAATATCAAAACCCTCCATTTAGCAATTTAAAAACATTCCAAACTGTAAGAATCGATTTTAAACCAACTTACATTTGACTTCAAAATGAAACCTTTATTCATACAATATTCTGCTCAATGGAAATTAAAAACGCCCCAAGAGACAACGTGTGTAAAGGCAGAAATTTGCTTCCAGCTACAAGCGCGCAACGGCACACTGTGCGTCCGCTGCGCCGCAACCGCGTGTAAAAAGGATCCTCGTCCTCGCACAACTCCCAGGCTGCAAGGTCGCGCAGGCAACGGCTCCGCCCCCGCCAGTGCCAGAGCGAGAGTGCCTCTGGGCAGCCTGGCCCTGCGTTGGCTTCGACTCCACACCAATTCTTGTTCTACCAGCGGACACAAGTCCCCACGTTTGGTCCCTAAGCGTTCCGCTTTTACCCCTACTCTCTCGACGACGCACAAGTATGCTGCCGGGCTGGTATCGGGATCCCGCTGGAATGCAGTTTGCCCTAACGGCAACCTCCCCATTAAATGACTGGGTTGGGGCCGCCCTGCCAGCTCAGAGCTACTCGATTTTCGGGATAGTACCGGAGTCGAATCACTGCGCCGGAAACAAGTCTCACTTTGCCCAGAGTATCAGGCCAATGCCACGACGAAGCCGACAGCCCAACAGGGGGACACCTGAACTAAGGTTCGGGGGGCTCAGAGCCCGGTTCCTGTCTCCCCCCACTGTCTGCCTACACCTTTAGGCTATCGATATGAGTATCGCCAGAACCTGGGCAACCTGGTGGGTGATATCAGGATCACGCAGGTGGTATCAGGATATCACAAACTCAATGTATAAGGGAGTCACAATTATTTTTAATTGTTGCAATTTTTGAAAATTTAGATGTTTGACTGAAAAGCAAACTAGCGGCATCTTTATAATCGTATTTCACTCTACTCCAACAAAAAAAATTAAAGAAAATTTTATATAGCTTTTTTTTTGAAATCTCAAAAATGCATTAGTGGCAAGACGGTCTATGTGTTGGTCGAATGGACCTGGCAGTCTCCACGCAGTCCGACAGAGTGTCTAGGCTGTTCGAAAGACCGTCCTTGATGTCCGAGATATTAAGCCCTGATCAAGATCCTGTGCGCTGTTCCACAGCCTATTCGCTGTTCCACAGCCTGTTCGCTGTCCGCGTCAGCAGAAAGGTGAACGTTTCGCTCCTTATTCGGGGACATTCCTCGGATGCGATTGCACGGAGGCGCTTCGCCGTGAATATTTATGTCCGCGATGCCTGCCTTCGTCATTCCGACGACGCTACAGTCCAAATAGAGACTGGGCCTGACATCGCGTACGAGTACTACCGCTTCGAGTATTTCGAGGTAGTGGGGGACGAGCCATACGGCCCTTGATGAGAGGTCGCAGATGGAAGAATTCTATGCGATCGAAGACCCATTGTTTGAGGAACTGTTCCGTTCCGTTATCCATCGTTATCCGAAATAGACGGAGGGAACTACGAAAAGAATGTTGGGTCATTCGTGGCGTGATTCTGGACTTTTCATCCGTGAAGGCATCATCCGATCCAGGTTTCAAAACTCCACCACTGTCGGTCTTGAACCTAGGTCACCCGGCTTAGAAACGAACTCGCGATTTCGTAGATGAGAAATATATTCTAAGAAAACGATATTAATGATAAGTAAACAATTATTCAAATGAGGAGTTGCATTTTTTTCTACATTTCACGAATAAATAGTTAAATTCATGACATTCAACTTTCCAAGCGTGATTGTGGCCATTTCTGAAATTGTTGGAAAACGTTTACCTCTGACCGATATCATATATGCCAACGAGCCCAAAAAAAATGACTTAAAAGCTTCCTTTACTTCTTTCTGAAAAGATCAGCTGCGAATTTTATGCGTTTATGTTTCGTTTCAAGGTTAAAGAATTGTCGTTGTCGTACATTGTGGTTCTATTTAATTTTCTTTAATAAGTTCTGCAAATATTATAGGTCCAAAACAATAATGTTTCGAGAGTAGTTCAAAAACAATGTAAAATAAAATACTATGTAAGTTGTTAAATATTTTAAATTTCATATTTTTAAACTTTCAAAAACAGTGATAATTGGAAATGCACGTGGATTCCGCACTATACGGAAGCAACTTCCTGAGAGTTATATCGAACAATTGGCATTTAATTACGGCATTCCATGGTAATGTAGTTGGCGTGTATGTAGTTGCCATGAAAAATGCGATAGCAGATCTGGGTTCGATGAACACGCTACGAACTGGGAAAAAGTCAGAAACAACAACGTTCATAACGGACATCAATTAGGTATACGTTCACACTACAACCAATAGTTCAGCTAAATACCTTATTGATATTTCTTCGGCAATGATCGGCATTTCCGTAGAGATATATACACTGATATTTGTGACAGATGTCCCTCTACATTCTTGACAATTACATAATGTTAATACAATATTCTGGAATAGACACACATATCTAGGTAACTGTAATGCGAATGAAAACTAAATACGAAATGTGGACTTTCGTGGAAATAATGTTAAAGAAATCGGTTTCAAGAAGTAAATTACATCGCCATAATTTAAGGCTTTATTTACCTTTTGGATCGTCATAGAAGGCTCAAATTCACATATTATAGACACTTACTTAACAATCTTCATCTAAATAGAAATTATCAGGAAAAATGTTAGAATACTCGTGAGCGTTGAGGAATCGAAGATTATCGTTTTTCAACGATGAACACGCGCTCGAAAATTCCATACAAAAAGGTTTCATGAGCGAAGTAGCATTTACCCTTCATTACTAAGCAACACCTCGAGCACCTGTGCTCGGCACGTACACGAAATTACTGTATCAGAAAGTGACCTGATGAACACTAGTGCATTGGGAGTGACGCAACAATCAGGGATGTAACTTTGTTATCCGACCACATGTTCCTCGGGAACTGTGATCTCTAATACCCTAGAATTTTGTTAGACATTTTTCTGAGAAAGTAGTGACACGAGAGGGAGAGACGAGATATGTAGGAAAGAGGAGAGAGAGAGAAAAAGAGAGGGAGAGAAAGAGAAAGAGAGAGAAAGAGAGAAAAAGAGAGAAAGAGAGGGAGAGAAAGATAGAAAGAGAGAGAGAGAAAGAAAGAGAAAGAGAGAGAAAGAAAGAGAAAGAGAGAGAGAAAGAGAGAGAAAGAGTGAGAGAGAAAGAGAGAGAAAGAGTGAGAGAGAAAGAGAGAGAGAAAGAGAGAGAGAAAGAGAGAGAGAAAGAGAGAGAGAAAGAGAGAGAGAGAAAGAGAGAGAAAGAGAGAAAGAGAGAGAAAGAGAGAGAGAAAGAGAAAGAGAGAGAGAAAGAGAGAGAAAGAGAGAGAGAAAGAGAGAGAGGAAGATAGAGAGAGGAAGAGAGAGCGCAGAGTGCGAACGCGAGAAAGCGAGAGCGCGAAAATCACGAGTTAAATTGCAGCAGTTCCTGCAAATCCACGCAGTGCGCCTTGTGCATACATCCAATGGACAGTGGCGGCGCACGCGGCAAGCAGCGGTACGCGTAGCGAAGTGCACAGTTCCTGCGCGGCCGGGTTCGCGGAAAGAACGCGCTGCGACGCTCGTTTTGTTTCACAGCTTGAATAGTTTGTTCCTTCAAGGACAAACAAGTTTCCTCCTGCTAGTATCACTGCAAAACGCGAAGAAAAAGTCTATTTCTGCAGGGTGTTTCCGGAAGGCTACAAATTCTTTACTTTTTCAGAACAAGTTTCATGAGCGCGACTGCGTACGTTTGTATACACTTTATACGCGTTCTCTCA
This sequence comes from Gryllus bimaculatus, assembly GCA_017312745.1. Classification (NCBI taxonomy): domain Eukaryota; kingdom Metazoa; phylum Arthropoda; class Insecta; order Orthoptera; family Gryllidae; genus Gryllus; species Gryllus bimaculatus. The sequence continues at coordinate 1,057,648 of BOPP01000044.1, forward strand.
AGTCTAAGGGGAGTATTTTAAAACAAAGAAATAAAGATGAAAGAGAAAAAAAATGTTCCGGCTGAGAAGTTGAGATCAGTGACTTGCTTTATCTGTCTACTAACAGTTACGCTACAAATCATTTGTTTATAATATTAGATATAAATATCGCATCATCATAATGACATTTGAGATCTCATGGAAAGAACAAACTTTACACCTAAGAATCCTCGGCTTAAGGTGGTGATATTTAAATGTAAATTCTTACGAGAATAGGACGAGCGTTGTGTCAAGTGACTTTATTTGCGAGTTCATTAGATCGATAAAGAGGTCACACATTCATGTTTTAGTTGTAGTTAGGTTACGCTCACTACTTTTCTCAAGCTCTTTTCGATTACGAATGAGCGCACATCATGGAACAGAATGTACAAACATAGGTGAGATGACACATTGATTAACATTATAATTGTTAATAAAATATCTGTTTAATTCGATTTTACGACTTTACGATTTTACGAGTGTTACAGTCCGGTGACCTGACCTTTGGAAGTCCTTATTCCATGACGTCAAAGGCGAACTAGACAACCGAACTTATCGACCGTGGTTATGATATTATTAATCAGGAGCCACATTAATTACAGGTGGGAATGGCCTTCAGAGGAGTGGGCTGGGCAGGGCCTCTTTAAATCTTCAAGAGAAGAATGAAGTGCAGATGTGGCGCAAGGAATAGGTGGATATAATTCTTGTATAGCAAGAGTGTCCAACTTGCCGCAACTAACAACCTTTAATGAGGTTGCGAGCGATATTTTCTTTACTCGAGCGACTCATACTTGCCTTCCCGTATTGTTAATTTCTGCAGATTGCCCGACTGCCCTGAAATGGTGGTGTGATGATACCAAACGGGATATCAAGCCGTACCATAACGCCGTGCAACAAACAGGGATGATTTTGAATTTCTGAATTTACTAGAAACAAATTCTTAAATATAAATGTAACCCATTTCTACATTAAGGGTGTGTTAACAATGGCAAGACGAGTGCGATAGGTTCACAAAGTCCCTTCGCCGTACACAGATGCTAGGGCTTTCAGTTCTGATTAATAACTTTTCGTGGACCACAATATGAGAAATAGCACTACAAGCCGCTAGTTGAACCTGTTATATAGTAATCGAATATCATCCGTCCGTCACTCACAACCAGACCTCTTTCGGTCCCACAATCGAGAGAGAGTGAGTAGGTCGATGCTTTTCAGTTTCCTGTTGGAGCTGGTAATGTTTTGCGGATCCACCGAGTAAAATTATGAGAAATGTCTCTAAAAACGCGTTTTTTTTTTTGTTATTTGTGTCTTGTGTTTTGATGACTTACATTTGTGTCTTGTGTTTTGATGACTTACGACACATACACAGATGATAAACAGCTCACTTGATTCCTCTCGGTAGGACAAATCTTTTGGTACAATTTGTGGCCGATTTTCTCTAGAATATTCTATAGAAAAAAAATGTTTTTTTATGGTTTCAAAGCAACTACAAGTACATTAGTAAAACGCTCTAAATTACTATACTCTCTTTCCGACATTTACATGTATCGATAAGAGTTGATTCATCAGATTAACGATAATTAAATCTAGAGTTGTAATGGAAAACTTAAATCCGTATTTTAATCGATACTTTTTTCATGTAACTTTCAATGCCCGAAAGTGAACGTGTCGGGCAATTGAAATATGTTTAAATTGTGTGTTTACTATGAACGTCCGAAATACAAATTAAACTTTTAAACATGAAAATGATCGCCAGAGGCCCCACGCTAAGCTAGAACAAAGTAATATATCAACACAATTAAGTTTTTGAAACTATTATAAAAGTTTATTTTGAGTTTGGAAAATGATAAACCAGTGATCAAATTTTCTGTTAAACTTTACGTTTTATAGCACCTCGTACTCATCAATTGAATCGTCGATTTGAAAAGGGAAATAAGTTCTTGTTCCATAGTTCTGAGAGAAAAACAAGTTAATAACATCTACAGCTGACTTCTGGGACATTTATGTTCTACATAAAAGTTGTAAAACTAGTCGATATTGATTGTTTGGGCTACTCTGTAATTACAAATTTTCGTGTCTGTGATGAACAGAACCGTTTTATACTTTGGTCTTATTTCATTTATCAAATAATTATGAATTTGTTTTAAAAAATCTTTATTTTTGGACTGAAAAATATAATCATAGAATAAATATACGAGATAATGATGTGAATTAACATATTGTGCTAAATGGACATGAAAAATACTCTTATTGAATTAATAATATCAGCATCTACTCATTATCGATTTCCATTTGAGTCTGTGGCTATATCAAAACTTCCCGACAGAAACAAAGATATGTGTGAAGTACATCGGTTATTTTCTTTCGGTTCATTGGAAGAACAGTTGAGACAATCTTTCTTAAAAGGCACATCTGGACGTACCTTCCATTTTGCCAACATGAATGAGTACTTAATAAGCCTTAAACATTATAATAATATTTATAATGAGTACTTATTAAGTTTCATTTTTACACTAATCCATAGCTTAAAGTACAACAAAAAATCTCCCTTTTTACGCGTTTAACTCTTTGCACGGCAGGTAGGACATATTATGTTAAAACATTGAATATTTTTTAGTAACACTTACTACGCTTTTCAAAGAAATTTAGTCCCCAATACGTGAAATTGTCTTGTGCGGAATCCAGAAGAATGCAATTCTAGGAACATCGCGGACTTAGAGGACTTACGGAGTTCCTCACCCATTACAATACTTGCCAAAAATTATATTTTTACGTTAAAAAATGAACCGTTTTAAATGAATTTATTGAGCGACATTTGGTCGAGAGAAACTAAACTCATCGGACTGTACATGCAACAAGCAATTATCCCAACGTCTGCATGACAAGTAAACTTATAGAAGTATCTGAATACACCTATCTCGTGCCTATGACCCTTTTGCCACTAAAGACACGTTAAGAACCAGCAATAGAACGACGAGTGTCTTGAATTTTACGTAGCCCGACCATGCCTTCGCCATTGCGTCAAAAAATGAGGAAAATATCAGTCCACAGAAGTAACTTTAGAAGTAATATTAAGAACTGCGACATTAGAAGTAATATTGAGAACAGAAATTAAGAACTGCAATATTGGTAAACGTCTCTGACTGCTGTCTGAATGAAGTGAGGATGTATCTGGATTGAGTTGTGTAACACTAAAGTTACCAAATAAAAAGAACCAATGAAAACGACAAACAAATTGCGAAATAAATTTCTTCTTATCATATTTTAGAATCTCGTTGTCTTCTTACTGTCACCTAAAACACTGTCAGATATCACCCATATTTTTTTTGCGGCTAGAGAAATATTTTGTCACATTTCTGCAACTAACTGGACGAAAGAAATATCTGCCACTTTATAAACTGAGTGCAGGGTCTTTCAGCAAATTCTCCCTTAACTTTCCGTAAAAATACGAAGTGAAGCGATTATCATTGCACATCTCCTTGCTATGCACCCAATTTCCAACATCGAAACACAACTTCGAAATCCCGGGACGTGTCGAGGTATCCAAAGTGAATAAGAATTTTAGAGAAGTTGTCATATGGACTACCCGCAACAATGATTTTAGATGTTCGAAAAATTCAGGAATTATGATACCAATATTATTAAAATTGGATTAGTTATTACAAAATACTCGTTACTGCAACATACTACAGTATTATAACATATTTTAGAGTGACATTCGAACCAGGTCGTTGAAATTAACTTTATGGATTTTAACACCACTTACTGAACAATAACGCGAACAATGATTTAAAATATAAGAATATTTATGTTTAATTTTAATAAATTATAGAAAAACGTAAATATGTGCACATTTTTTCTGCAGAATATCGACATTTTTCTCGCGACCACTAGTGGTCATCGTACAATCGATTGGAGGCCACTGCTCTAATCTCTAGGCCACATTATTCCCGTGACGCAGCAGCCTCTCGGCGAGCCTTCCATTGCTGGGGCAGGGGTTCAAGTCCCGGGCCACCCATGTGAAATCTGAGACGGAGAAAGCCGCTTCTCGTTAGGGTTTTCCAATTCCCCGTACCCTTCATTCCACAACAGCGGCATCGTCCATTACACCGTATCTTCCTAATCCCCGAGTCATGTGATCATTCATACTTCCAGGTGGCCCAGGACATCAACTGATGTCACTGCAGTGCCTCTAACTGGGAGATTTTAGGGTTCGACTCCCGATGCTAGCAGGATTTTGGACACTCGCTACGTATTGTCCGATTTTCTTTAGAATGGGATGATTTGACAGCTAGTGCTGGCAACACAACTGACGATTTTGTGCTCGTTGTGCCCTTGAACTTATCAGACTCTCCTTCCTCTATTCGTTCGTTTGCAGTTGGCTAACTTGTAAATAGTTAATACGCTCCCTGGCTGTGATGTCCTCGACCGACGAAAATATAGTGCGCCAGGAGAAATAATTGAAATTAAGGAAGAGCAAAGCTTTGTGCCCTTCTGTAAAAATTCTTTCTTTTTATAAACATTACATTGAATTTAGTTTTTATGTGATAAGTGTTATGTTTGTTTTAAAATCGAGTCTTGAATGTGAGATACGTACTCGTAACGGTGCACGTGTTTACTTCTCAGAAGTACACGTAATGTTCACTTGTTTCACGAACTCCACTTTATCACATTCTTAAGAAAATCGTTCTATAGCTAGGGTCGCATTCAGACGCCATCTAGATGAGAATTTTAGCGGCCACCGGTTCTGATCGGTAATTTCCCGTGGTTTCTTCGATCAATATCAAGCGAATCCCGTAGTAGTACCCTCACACGCGGGCGACGGGCCGCGCGCGATCTCTTCTTTCTTGTTCTATACTCGCCCCCGTGCATTAAACGCACCATACTAACACACATGCCAGGAGACTTGTCGGGTGCTTAGAGCTTGTCTTCGGCTGAGGCGGTGCTCCGTTAGTGGGAGATACCTGGTTGGGGAAAACCGCGCTAGCTGACGGCAGGTCGGAGCCGGAACTCACCAACCAGCGAAGGAATTACCACCACCACCACCAGTGACAAAAATATATACTACACTTACGGGACCAATGACCTTTGCGGTTGACGCGCACGGAAACGCGAAATAATCAAATCTCTCGTCCAGCCCAGGTATAACCACAAGACGTAGCCACCAAAATAAACATCTCCGAGACTACGTAGAGACAGTTTATCGGCGCGTCGTCTCTTGCACATTCCGACGCGCGGCGTCGCTCCGGAGGTGGCATGGGGCCCGTGGCACGTGAACGTGAACGTGAGCGCGTGTTCAAGGAAAGGGCAGGGCAGGCGTTGCGGCGCGCCACAGGAATCCGACGCCCCAAAGGGCAGCCGCAGGCACAGGAATGTGCTACGGCCGCAGGCGCGCGAACAAAGCGTAACGTGCCAACAGATTAACAACAAATGTTGCGAAACGGCGTTGGGAACAAAACCCTTAGTAATAAAATTTATTAGACACGGTATATCGGTTTCACTTAATAACACCGATATACCCTGGCTTTCTCATTCTTCTTCAAATACCTCGTGTCTTACTGGACAAGCGATTAACGGGGAAATTCTACATCCTACCTTTGTGCCGCAACAGTGTTTCTTATCCACAATGTAACTGTAAGTGACATATGCATGGCCATCTTGGTGCAAAGTACTAGCGTCGACCGATCTCTCCTTATTACAAACCATCTAAAACCAATGTTTACGGAGCACCTTGGCAGCTCCTGGGTTCATTTCCAACTCACACAATTATCTACAATTACGAATACCACTCTATTCACAAGTCTCTCAAAAACTATATTCTCTCCGGCCAATATGGTCCAACACTCATCTTCAATCTCAATCAAAACGTACATCTTTCGCACAATAGATCCAGAAACCCCAGGAATCTCCTTCATTCGCCATAAATCAACTGTAACAATGATATTTCAATTAAAACTAGGTAAGGGTTATATTGAGCCCCGCTGTCGATGAGTCCAAATAAATTCAATATAGCATGTCTTTCAAAACCCCCTAACGACGAATTAGATTAAACGACGAATAAGAAGAAAAAAATATTTATTTTACAAAACAAAACCTAAAAAATGTCAGAGCAATGTTTTTTGTTTTTTTTCGTCAAAGGACAGTAAATACAATACGCGAGAAGTGCAATCTGTGAACTTTTTTTTCAGTTCTGTAACCCCCTACCCTCACTCTTATAGTTTATTAAATTAAACTAAGAATACAAATAGCAATGAGCGATTTTCGCAAGGTGTGCAGGATGCTTAAGAGAACTGGATGCTTAAGAGAACTGGGAGTTTGCTGGACAAACGAAACCCTCCCACGCGTAGGGATACTTTTGTATTCATTCAGTACATTACTTCTCAAAGATAATATCAATATTACTGTCGATAAGACAGTACAAAATTCGTGGCACACAACGAAAACGCGAGCAGTCGTATTTCTTCCATATTGCACGCGGGTTTTCATTTTGACCTGAAACCGGTGCAGTATTTTAACATGAATTTAGGCGTTGCTTACGTGTGAAGAAAAAGTAGTTCATTCTTAATCTGACAATGTCTCCAACACCTGTCCATTGCAAGTTCCGTATTCTCCTTGCATAATGAACTGAACTCTTTTAAAATGACAGTTTTTTCGTCGCCTTTTGCTGTGGATGTTTTACAATTCCAGGCGTTGACAACCTTAGAGATGATTGTTCAGTCACGGCAGATAGTGAAAAATGCACCACACAGAATTCACTCAATCGTCACAGCACGTACACAATCGCCACGGTTCATAATTTCAAACAACATCAGCGCAGCAAAAGGAACATTAATTACCGCTCATTCATTGTGCAGAGCTCTCGTTCCAATACACGATAAGCACAGGGGATACTTGGTCCGCCATTGTCATTGTTGTCGACGCTCACCCTAATCATCGAAGTCGATCACCCTAATCATCATCGTCACTCACCCTAATCATCGTCGTCGCTGACCCTATTCGTCGACGCTCACCCTAAACATCGTCGTCGCTGACCCTATTCGTCGTCGATCACCCTAATCATCGTCGTCGCTGACCCTATTCGTCGACGCTCACCCTAAACATCGTCGCCGCTGACCCTATTCGTCGACGCTCACCCTAAACATCGTCGTCGCTGACCCTATTCGTCGACGCTCACTCTAATCATCGTCGTCGCTGACCTTATTCGTCGACGCTCACCCTAATCATCGTCGTCGCTGACCCCATTCGTCGACGCTCACCCTAATCATCGCCGTCGCTGACCCTAATCATCGTCATCGCTCGCCCTAATCATCGTAGGCGCTCACCCCAATCATCGTCGTAGACGTAGTCGTTCGTCCTAAACGTCATTGTCGTCGCTCTGCAAAATGATGGTCGCCACAAGTTGTTTCCCCTCAAACAATATGAAACTGTTGATCGATAATCTTTATCCTTATCATGTCCTCCAATATATAAAGTACTGTATTCCACGAAAACATAAAACAGCAACATTCTGCACTCTATGAGACCATGTAGCACAGATTCGGTTTCGTTTATCTCACCAAAAATCTCCTGATAGCGGGAAGTAAGCCGCAATGGCAAAATTATTTAACTGCAGTGAAGTTTTACTAAGAAAAATACTTTTTAATAAGTAATTTATTTTGTTATCAACATATTTTGTCTACATCTAATTTGTCTCCCTCAACACAACACCAACCAATTAATTTATCTTAGAATACAATATTACTTCAATTAAATTGAGAAAGTTTAGAAAATAAGGTACTATGCATAAAGCGACCACTATAATTTTTTAAACATTGGTTTACATTATTCGAGGTGACGTAAGCGAAAGTACAGTTATATAAATTTTTCTTTAGTATTTTGATATACTTTCTTGTGCAAAATTCAAATGAAGAAACAATACAGGAAAATAAAAAAATGTTGCTCATCACTATGAACTAGAAACAAAGTAGGCCATTACTTTTGAAAAATTGCGATAACCAAGTGGAGACACAAATTATTATTTCAAACATATCGTAGAAATACAATAAAATTACGTACTTGCACTATTTGTGTATGGTTGGCCATTTGGATTCAAATGCTGCATACGGCATTCACATGTCCCCAAATTCCAATTGCAATGTTGAAAACTTTCCATTAGGGTTTGTTCATAAAACTGCACCTTCGGATACGCAGACATTCCACAACAACAAATAAAAGTGTGAGTGGAATTTGGTAGAGGTCCCAAATATCAAAGCCACACAGTCGACGAAAACCAAACGGATCGCAAACAGTTACACGAGAAGATCACATCAGTTGCATAAAACCGCACGAAGTGAACTTAATTGTACACATCGGAATTTCACTACATTCACAACACAACCTCGCTCCCATTCCGCAAGTATCGATGCGAAATGAGATTTCAGGAAAAGCAAGACTTTTCACTACATCTGCAGACGATTGCCGCAACGTAACGAATCAAGCAATCAAATATCGACCCAAACCTCCGTTTCCAAAC
>BOPP01000044.1:1067350-1105220 GCA_017312745.1 Gryllus bimaculatus
CCGTACGGAGCAGTCGACGCCCCCCGCCGGGGAAAGCGGCGGCGAAGCGAGACGCCTCGCCGCCCGAAGAAGGCGTCGCGTGCTGACACTAAGTCCTTGTCGATGGCCTGGACGTGATGACTTTTCTCTTCACTGATGCATTGATGACACGGCAAGTAAGACATTGATTACCTGACCGACTGCTGACTTTTAGCTACTACCTAATTGTCACATTTTAAAACGGAAATTTTTATTACGTTATTTTGAGAGCTACACGATATTATTTCAATTTTTAAATTATTCAATGTTGATCCTCCTAGATGTATTGATGACACGGCACATAAGACATTGATTACCAGACTGATGCCTTTTGGCTTCCCACCTTCTACTCGTCCCCTTTTAACATACATTTTTATTCCGTTATTTTGAGAATACACGTTATTATTTTTAATTTTTTAAATTATTTAATTTTGATGCTTCTTCTAGCCGCTGCGTGAATTTATGTATTTATATAATTTTTTTATTCTCTCTTTCACAAGATGTTGCATTCCTACCGCAAACAATTTTCCCCCATTAATTATGAAACCTAATGGGAACTTTTCAGGCGGGGCGTGACCCCCATGAAAATATCGAAAGGGGTCATGGAGTTCCACACAATAAAAAACATTTTACTTTCCTCAAATACGTGCAATTCCTTTTTCTCCTCTTTTTTAAGCGATTAGGAAAATTGATAGACATTCGGGGAAGATGCACTCCAAACTATCTAGCGACCCTCTAAATGGCACAACACACAATCAATTGTATCGTTAAAGTTATAATTTTATTCTCTTTGTAGTACGTTTTATTTATTTCCTAGTAAAATATGTCTTTGTTAAAAAGTTTATTTAAAAAAAGTATTACAAAAATTATATTTTTCAGTTCCACATTATATTCTATTATCCAAAACATTTGGTAGTTTACCTGAACGCAAAAACAATCTCAAAATGTGCCTTTCGAACATCCATATGCTTTGAATGTCAATTTCTCTGAGGATCCACGTTTCTGTTGCAGATCCATGTTACACGTCACACGGTCTTTAATTTGCACTTTCAGATATGAATTTCTTTCTGAAGTCCTGCAAGTAAGCTTTACACGGTGGCCATTCATTTCCCGGAACAATTTTCCCGTTTTTCTAGCGCGTTGTTTATTTTTCACTGATAAGATTTCTACAGTAGTTCACGCTATTTAAAAAAAATACGCTAGATTTTTTAGACCTCTGATTTCACCGTGATAAAGACTATCTTAAGTACAAATTTAACAAATAAAAATGGAATCCATTTTTTTGCGAAACTTTTAAAAATAATATTATATATTTTATAACCATCTCAAAATCTTCCCTGACTCCTAACGATTGTTCTACAAATTCTCTGATTATCTCCAGACTCTTCCAGACCAATGGTACACATTGATTTTTTCCAAGTTTCCCTCGCTTTCCAGATAGTGACTATCTTGTTTCACACACAGCTTTGAAACTTTCTTTTACGTCTTTTCTGTATGATTAGAGTACGCACACATTCCACAACGCCTACGTGTACTTAAAGAAGAGGTGCAGATTTACTGGGTCAATGACCCCCATCTCGATCAGGTTTTCGTTCCAGTTTCCCCTGATCCTTGAGCAAATGCATAGATGGCCCCTTGTTTTGCTTCTGGACATACATGTAACTTCAAATTAACTTCTCCCCATCGCACGTAACACACACAGTTTTTAACTTTTTGTGACGTAAATAAAAAAAAATAAAAGTACCACTGACTTATACGCCCTAAGCCCGTGAACCCACCATTTCCCGCAAGCGGATAATAGATTTTGAATTGGATCTAAGCGGCATATTGTCGATACAAATCAACCGAAAACTGGCCGAGACGGGCTCAGGATCTATCTCAGCCCAGGCGAGCAGGAGGTCCCTGACAACGATGGAGCCACAGGAAATTGAAGGGCGGGCCGCGGTTGGTTGGTTGTATAAATTAAGATGGACATCTGACATTTTTATACATTTAGATTTTATTTAAATATAACGTGAGTTGAATACATTTTGCGATAGATGAGATGAACTACTTTAGATCCACCTTCATGTAACACTTTCAACTTCAGACCTCTGATTTCACCGTGATAAAGACTATCTTAAATACAAACTTAACAATAAGAATATTATACCCTAGTTGTAAACGTGAAAATCTGTACTTATTATACGGCACATCTACAAAATAATATGATCATACATAATTGCCAGAATCGAAATGCAAGTGCGGCCTGTCAAGTGTGCGTTGCCTTCGAGAGAGGCCTCTCCGTCGCAGCCGGTAAGTAAAATTCAAAGGTGAAAGGTCGCACCCAGCCGCGACGAGTCACGGGCAAGGGAGGCAGCAGAGGTTAATAAAATGAAGGGAGAAATGAGTAGGGAAAGCGACGGGCGATGGAAAAGGTCAGGGCGGGGCGGCGTGGGGCGGGGCACGGCGTGGGGCGGGGCGGCGTGGGCGGGGGCGAGAGACCACAGACTTGAGGCGGGGCGTGGGGCGGGGCGGGCGGGGCGGCGCGAGGGGGGCGCAGCGCGGGGTGGGGCGGCGTGGGCGGGGCCGGGACGGCGGCGAGCGGGACGGCGCGGGGCGGGGCGGCGCGGGGCGGGGCGCGGAGAGCAGCACTCCGCGTCCACGAGAAGCCATCAACGCAGAGCTCAGCTTGCGTTACGTCACCAGGATTGAGACGTCTGGCGGATAGCCTTGAGTAATTACTAGAATAATTAATTCACGCGTGTCCAATATGCGGTGGTGTAACAAGATGAGGTCGACGTTCAGCGTGTAAAACGGACTTCCATTGAATCCCTGAAGAACGAGACGGGGTCTAATTAGTCTCACTTTATATACCGACATCCAGTTGTATCGTTTCCTAAAAATAATAGGTCCCCGTACATAATTTTGAAATACATTTGTTATAAATGTAGATTTTAATGAAGTTTAAAGATCGATGAATATATTTAGTGAAAGATGAGGTCAACAATCTTTTTCATCTTTATGAAACTGTTCAAAATACTTAACAATAAGCCTATTTAACACTATTTACGTTCTTCTAAATGTGAAAATCTTTACATATTGTGCGGTACATCTATGAAATAATATACGAACAAGCCGACCTGGGTGATCGAGAGCGTTAACGGAACGTTCTTTCGGATGCGAGTACGAATACACAGTAAAGAGTGTTGTGGTAGGGTGAGGCACTTCCAACGACCCTTGAATCCTCTGCTCTCCTCTCCCTGCTCTAGCACCATTTCCCGTAAGCGGATAACATAATTGGAAATGGGATCTAAAGGGCATTTTGGCTATTTACATAAACAGAAAACTGGCCGAGACGGGCGCAGGCTCTATCTCAGCCCAAACGTGCAAGAAATCGCTGGAATAGAGATATTTTTTTTATAAGAAGCGACCACTTTGAAAGCTACTGCTTGGTTACTGCTGACAACATAACTGCGGGTTATGGTCATGCACTCAATTCGTCAATGCGGTCGATCTTATTAGTAAATGGTTTTCATCCCCATCTCTTGCAATTCCATCCCTCTACATGACATTCACTTGTAGAAACAAATGACTGTCATGTAGAACGATGTAAATGTCATGCCAATGCCACATGTGGGAAACTGGTTCCTCCTTACTGTTAGAGAAACTCCTGTTTTTAACAGTGGTGCCACGGGAGATGGAAAGGTGTGAAGCGTAGGGTGCTTGTATAAATAAAGATGGTCGCCTGGTAATTTTTCGGGGAAGGGAGAATTGACCGTTGTCGGGATGAACAGGTGGTATTGCTGGACGCGGCGGGAGAAAACAACATGAAATGAATAAATTTAAAAAAAAAATACGTGAACGATATTCTCGACGACTTAACGATCGTAAACATATTAAATCATCAGTTTCCGATAGGTTTCTCATTCCGAAAACGCCCTCTCAAGTTAAGACTGATACAATGACAAAACATAAATGTACATTATAAATCAGCAAATAAAGGAAAATGTCAATTATCCAGTTCTGAGAAAATGAAATTTATGTGTTGCATTTTTTGGGATATATTCTTTCTTAGTATCTCAGCCCCTGACACGTTTTCACACACAATCCTAGGCCACAACATATTTGTTTTCTGCTGTTAAATCAGTAGTTACCGAAAAGTAATCACCCATTCAATATTAATTAAGTAATAAATATTCACAGAAAATAAGTGTCGCTTATCTCTTTTGCTTTCTCGATACTTGAATTATAAGGTTCCTGTAACGTAACCTTATTAGCATGTATTGGGAGGCTTTACGTACTTGTTGAAACCACAAATAATACAGCCTTTCAGCTTGCCGCTCTTATTTATGCAATCGCAAAGTGGACTCGAAATAGATTGCTTCCGAAATAACTTCTTTTGTGTCTGGTTTTCACAACACATCTGTAAACTGTTCAGAAGTCGACGCTGATGACATGGTAAATTCATCGAGAAATATATCGGCGATCAAGTTCTCCGGTCATGAGTGCGATACCACCTGCCTACATTATTCACTTTATGCCCCACTTCATGCAATGCGAGGAAGGCGACGGAAATTCTTTTTGAAACATCGATTTTCCATTCTGTAAAATTGCCCGTCATTTCGGTACCTCTTTGATACACAGATTATTTTTCGATTATCCACCGTTGCACCTCTCTTGCGCCAGTACAGTGATATTTAAATTTTAGACAAATTTAGCCTATTTTATTCTTCTCATATGCACACTCGAAATTAATTATGAGCACATTTAAAGACCTCACAAAATCAAGGTACAATAATGCAGTGTTTAACTGCCTATTTCACCAATAAAGCCTGAAAATAATTATTCGTCCTGGAAAGGCCTAAAAATAAGTGTTTTACCTGCCACGTACGTCCAGATGACAGCCAACTCAGAACGATTGTCATTCATTGTAGGCGAGCTTCCTTTTGGAAAACTATATTCCTCTATGCAAGTTAATAACGTGCGCTAGAAAGGTCTCTCCGCACAGAGACAAATCAAAGGCTCTGATTAAAAACTGCATTTATGTTCGTAGCAACCAGATCACTGGGAGCATAATAAAAAGTAATATAACTATAAAGACAAGAACAATAACAGCATTAACTCTACATTTTCTGACTGTCTTGCACATATATTTTAATTAATAAATACACGCTTTAAATACACTTCACTTCACTACACTTTCACTTCACTTCTCTTCTCTACTTCTCTACTGCACTACACTTCACAACACGTCACGACATTCCAATTCAACTACTACTTTAAATATAATTAAATATTTAATAAAGCAATGCATTTAATAGTAATTATCACAATACTAATAATAAAAATAACAATTAAAATAAAACAATAACCATTTTAATAATCCTAACTTACTAATTAATAAATTTTACAAATGTTCTTAGTTAACATGCCTTTAAAACTTTGTACATCTAGAGGAATGGCTTACATGGCAGTCGCAGGCAACTTATTCCAGTCCGTCATTGTTCTATTTGTGAAGGAAAATTTCTCAACATCTGTTCTTTGTGACCTGAACTGAATTTTGTGCTTGTGATCCCCTCTTACGACATCCGTTGATGCCCTGAGCCACCTCTCGTGATTAACACGTATCTTATATCTTACCCGTTCGGATCTTTGCTAATTTGCCCTTCATCCCACATCACGCGAAGCTCCCGCCGCACCTGCACGGCGCGCGCTGCACACGCATCGATGCGCGGCGGTTCGGCGGCACGCAACACGTCGTCCGCTCGTTCAGGGCGACTCGGAAATAGCTCGCCGACAATCGTAAGACAGGGGCAGTTTCTGAACACGTTGGAAGGCTCAAAATCGGAAATGCTGAACGTCGTTAACACGCTCACCCGGCACGTTCGGCGGTAGAAGAAACAGGTTAGTACCGATGGAACATTCACACTTCTGCATTCGTTGGAGTCATTTTGAACTTGAAGGAAATCTTTATGATCCGTCCAACTTTTCCCGAGATTTTTACCTTGCTAAATTCATTGATTTCTATGAGATCTCTAAAAATGTGCAATTTTTTCACTTTCTGCGTTTCCCATTTTCAGTCTTGGTTTATTAAGGTAATCAAACGTTCCCAATGCCAACGGAAGGATACTCAACTTGTCGGTGTCGTCCCTTAAGGTTAGCCCAGCACCATCCACAACAAGGGGTAAACTCACAAGCAATATTCTATAAAATAACTGCCCTTATGTGTAAACCCATTCTGTCGATGTTTCAAAAAACTTGAGATTTTTGGGGGATACTCTTCATTTTCCGCAAAATCTTACTATTAAACACGTACCGTTAGATCAAATCAAATACAAATCTAGACGTATAGTTTAACTTCATAAACTAACGAGGAATCTGCAGGTTATCTTTCTGTTTTCATCCAGCAGTGGCTATCCGTACCGTATCAGTGAGCGAGTTAAGTATGTGTGAGTTCAGGTTTCAAATTCTCATCGGTCCATGAGGAATAAGGACAAAGCCGATTCGCGACGGGGTATATCAATTTTCTCCAGTCTCTCCTGCCTCCCACTTCTTCAGTACTGCATAATTCATAACATTTTCATTCACGCGTGTTCAATAACCATTATTGATTTCTTCGGATAAATAAAACACCTAAATATATTTCCTTCGGATAAACAGAAACGCATAAATGCATGTGTGTCAAAGATATAACTTCGCCAGGTCGATCCTCATGCTCCTGAGCTAAAATATGAGCAGTAGAATGGAGTAACTCCTTGGTTACAATTTATTGCTGAGTTGCACTGTATTTTTATACTGCAATGCTCTAGATACACGTTCACAGTACCCTTGCCAGGCTTTGAAATTTCTGAATGGATCGAAGACAATTGAATGTACACAATAACATTTTTATGCTGCGTTTGCCATCCGCGCAGATGAACAACTCGCAGATATCGCGTGATGTTACGTAACATGGAAATCTTCCAGAAAGCAGGTACACATCTCTGGGGACTCTTAAGAAAGCATTAAAGTGGTTTTAGGCCATTTTCTGCAACGATGAAAAAGATGGCGACTAAACTGCAGTGTGCGATGCATTGTTAGCAATATTACAAGAAGAAGAACGATGTCGCGTTTTAACATCTACAAACCTGAAAATAAAATGGTAATAGAAATGCAACTACTGACATTTCATAGGCGTAAGCTTCACCTACGACATGTCTCACAAGGAATATTACAAGGGGATGTTGTTAACACAAGGCGAATCATTTTACTCACTTAAGAAAATAAAGAGCTGAAAAAGCCTGAATACAAATATTATAGATTACAGGACGCTGATCTCTGATAAATACAATACAGCAAATTTCAAAAATTAAATTTCCTTCGTTTACTTTGTATTTCTTTGGAAGGACTATGCACACTCACGAAAAATGAGTACGCGAGATGATAATATCCGCCAACACTGTGTGCTGTTGCGCCTTGGCAATGACAAGCACGAACGGTTTCGCGCTAAGCAACTAGGGAGCTGTTGCCTTTTTTATGACGACAAGATGACCGGAGAATGGCGCAGAACAAAATCGAACGGGCGAAAACCCCGAACCGAGCGGCGCAGGGGTTGCGAGACGGGAGCTCGAAGGCCAACACGCAACAAACACTACAAGTAACATCACCACCTCTAGTAATTCAGTTAAACCCAAGAAAAACTTCCCAAGTAACACTCCACCCACTCCACTGACACCGAACAACAATGTAAAAAGATTGGCTACCCCCAACAAATAGGTTAAATAACCCGGACTTCAACTACACACCAAATTAAACTATAAGAATCCCATAGATAAACTAACTCAAACCAAAACAATGGCAAATAAAATAACTGCAGCGAAAGCCACAACTCACAGAAATAGCTCCATACCATTCAAATTTCGCCATATTAATACACAATCATAAGACCGCCGCTGTACGCCTGCCCAATATAGATTAAAGCCTTCAAAACCTATATAACTAAAAGTTAAAGTAATACAGAAGCAGTTCCTTATAACAATAGCCAAAGTCCCGTGGTCCGGAGGTTTCCAACCTCCAAACTGCATTATGAATTGCATCTCGAAACGTTACCACAGCCTTATCTATCCACTCACTTATACTCCAGCTTAACTCAAATACCCTCCCTAGCGCCGTTCAGACCTGACAAAAACTATCTATCAGACCAGAATGAAAACAAATTCCCCTATCATTCATTTATCATCAAAATTGCTGAATTGGAACCTGAACATCTATTACTGACACAAGGACATTCGCTGATTCAAACAATTGGCAGAAGGCAGGCTCAAAAGGTCTCCCACGCTTGTGAAAATCGAGGAGAGGTCGACCAGGGCATCAGCTGGCGAAACTGCAGTGCCGCTGATCAGGAGGTCCTGGGTTCGAATCCCGATGGATTCGATTTTGGCAAGATTGTGGCAGGATTTTTGAGCCTAGCTAGATAGCTATATAGTTCGAGTTCAGTCGTCGTCTGAAGGAGCTTTCTAGCGGCCGGCCGTTCTGATCGGTAGTTTTCTGTGATGTCTCCGATCAACACTAGGCGAATGCCTGAGCAGTACCCAAACACACGGGCCACGGACCGCCCGCGGTTTTTCCTTGCTTCTCTTTGTCCTATCCTCACCACTTACTTACACATTTACATGCACTACACTTACACACATGCCAGGAGAGTTGTCGGAAGTTTAGAGCTTGTCGCAGCTGTGGCGATGCCGCGCTGTGAGATAACTGGTTGAGGTAAAAGCCGCTAGGCGACGGTACGTCGGCGCCGGATCGCACCAACTAGCGTGAAAGATAACTGCCTCACGCGAGGAAAAACATGAACTACACTTACGGGACTAATGAACTTGGCAGTTGATGCGCCCGGAATGACTAATCAATCCAACGCTTGCATCAATGTAACAGAGCACGCGTTACAAGTCTCGACGCTCACGTGCTAATGTTTCAGCTACAAAGCGGTGGCCACCCCCGCGTCAGGATGTGTGATAAGGGCTCACCTCGAAAACGTTGCGTATCGCTATCCAGGCAATAACGTCGGTTCCCCGCCGTGTCGCGCCGCCCGTTCTCTTCCAGAACAGCCCGTTGTGAAGTTTCCATATTCTGCAGCATGCACGCCAATCATGTTTTTGTTGTTAAAGAGCTGTCGCCGCCCATAAATTGAACGGTAGCCACACCACGTATGGTGCCTGTTATGTTGGTACCTCCCGTACGCGGGTCACCGTCTAGATACTTTTCATTCAACTACACTATTTATACATTAAGCGCTTTATCGCTGTAGTACATAAAAGCAAACAAATTAGTTTAGGAGACATAAGCTTCAAAAGCCTGAAGTCTCCAATCCTCGCTGGTTCACATTTTGAATCCATTTTTACTTTCTCGCGTATCAGAAGGGACTTCTTGAGATGAGAAAGTTGTGTAATGCTGCGCGAAAAAACTGCGAATTTTCGGCAGAAAACTCTTATTACAGGGCCCTGGTAACGAAAAAGTGGATAAATGAAGTTGCTAAATTTAGGGGAAAAAATCCTTTAACACGTGATGTAGCCAGAATTCATGTTTTATGGGTTCTTAATGCCGAAAATTCGATTGGAGGTCGATCCGTCTGTCAGTAAGAATAGCGGTTAAACCGGTCAGCCGATATTCTCCAAATTTGATATTTCCCAATCGATCTGGCTCATGCCGCTACCCCTTAAATTTGAAACCGATATTTCAATTTTGGGTGTTACTTTACGTAAACCCCTTCGAACATTTTCAAAACAATGGCGCCATCGATATTGATTAAATTTTGTAGTTCGGTAGTCTGAAGGATGTTCAAAAGAAAGGCGCAGGTCTCAAGTTGATTAAAAACCCTGATTTTTCGAAAGTTGAAAAAATTCAAAATTTTTCTCGGCGTCTTACAAGTCCAACTCGGCGTCCTACAACTTTAATTATTAATATACATTTTTTTTCTTAATGAAATGTATTGATCAAAACGATCATAAAATAAGTTAATTTTTCGAAAATAGGAGTATTTGTTGAGTAATTGGGTGTCAAATTTAGTGGCTCACTTCGAAAATTCTGTGCTTCGGGATTGTAATTTTAGGTGTTTTGAGGCAGTTGAATGCTACGTAATTTAAAATGTGTATATATTATTTAATATTTCTTTATTCGTTTCTGATAATGAGGTTTTTGTTATACATTTAAAAAATTAATATTTTACCAATTAATAATGGAGGATTACTGCTTATAAGCGCACTAAATTAGTGGAGGATTACTCCAAGCGCTCAACGCCCCCCAAAGGGCTTGGAAACGCGTTGCGTCTATGCAGACGCAACAAATTAAATAAATAAAATATAAAACGTATT
Organism: Gryllus bimaculatus; assembly: GCA_017312745.1. NCBI lineage: Eukaryota > Metazoa > Arthropoda > Insecta > Orthoptera > Gryllidae > Gryllus > Gryllus bimaculatus. The sequence goes on from BOPP01000044.1 coordinate 1,077,700, forward strand.
AAAAAAAACTATTTGAAATAAATATGAAATAAAGATTGCTAGACTTCAGTCGCCATCTGCTAATTTATGCAGTTGAATGCTATGTAAGTTAAAATTTGTATATTATTTCATATTCCATTTTATTATTATTTATTGTATTTATGTTATTTCATTTTAAATTACCGTCCTATGATTGTGTTAAATGTGAAAACTAATAGAATGGCAGACAGTGTTCGTTGTTGTAACCCCATTGTTGTAACGTCGTCCCGAGAATGAACGACAGGCGAAAATGACGACTGCCTTTCGTTCGCCGAAATATAAACTAACACTTTTATACATTTGTACAATATCACAATACTATCATGTTTAATAATTACTATTATATCTTTTTCAATCTATTTGCATTTGTTTGCCAACGCTATGAGTATCGTTTTCTTGTTGTTTTCTTGGCCGGCCTGGACCACGCGTGCAGGCATTCTGCATTTCCCGCGACCCAGTAGCATTATCTCGGTGAAGGGTGCATGTAACTTTATCAGGGGATCAGCATTTAGTTGGATCCGATTCTTATCCTCCAGGATTGTTAGCCCTGGGAGTAGGGAACATGAAATGATGATAATGAGGGGTGAAAGGACAACACACACGCACTGGCATATACAAATACTACCATCCCCGAGGAAGGACTCGAACCTGCGATCTTCTGGTCCGCTACGGCACTACTACCCTAACGATCTCGACCATCAGTATCGTATTATTTATTAACTTTTAATTATTTTACTTTCTTGCATATTGATTATTTTTCGCCCCAAATGTTTTAGATTTTAAATGAGTTTTACAGAAAAAAATCACTGAAATGTGTAAATTCGGAAAGACATTTTGGTATAAAGGGTATTACATAACCATTAGTAATGGCGATAAAGTACATGCTGTTTTAGCACCACTAGTTTTATTAAATGCCGTTTTTCGTTAATACATAAATGTCTAAACATATTCTAGGACAAGTGTAATGGCTTAATAATTATCTCTGATGAAATCCAAGAATCATATTGCCTAAAAATAATTTAACCATCAACCTAAATAGTGTACGTGCACCAATTACACAAATTGCATTCTTTAACTGGTAGAAAAAATAGTACCCTACATACTGTCTGAGAAGGCCATCGCACACCATTGAAAAGAAAGATATATTTGATATTATATCTGGATTGATTTTTCAAAAAAATCTTTTAAAAAAAGCTTTCTACTTCACCGGTCTAAACAATACAAATGTAGCGACCTCATTGCTATAGAATGTTCGCAACCCAACGATAACAAACACATGGTTCATATCAGGGCTCTGTTGAATTTCCACCATAACAACTTTACATTTTTCCGCATGAGTAATCACCAAGCCCAGCAAGATCAATAAAACAAAGCATAAATCTTACCAAGTTTGTTTTTTCCGGTCTTTTCATCGTACCTCACAGTCTGTTTCTGGATATGACGCTATCCGACACATCAGGCATCACGCCTCAATTGAGCTAATAATAACCGTGTTTTTCGGACTGGCCGGAACCGGTTCTACACAGAGCAGTAACTCAATTTTAAGTATCCAATCGACGTTGCACAGATTAACAACCTTTTCGTACAATGCACCGGCAATGACAATGCGATGAGCTTCGAATCCAATGCAGAAAATTAATGAAATCACCAGAACTTGTAGAAAAGATTCTATAAAAAAATCTCTATCTTATATATCGTAAAGTTGTAAAAAGACGGATTTTTGTTGTTGTAATTTTCGAAAATTCATACAATCCAACGAAAATCGAACCTGTACGGATTTTATGTGTGCTTGCTCTATTCGAGAGAAAAAATTACAGAAATTATTTGGAGTCAATTTGAGAAAAAAAATTGAAAATGTCATAAGTGATAAGTAAAGTACACTCAAAATTCAAACTTTCCGTCTCAAATTAAAAGGGCCGTTACATCAGCCAGATCGATCGCGGAATGTCTGTCAGTCTTGATGAAAATCCCGTTTAAGAATACAGCTGCTATCGTTGTTCACCGACGGACAGAGATTTTGCCATAAATCAATTTTTCGGTATCAAACACACATAAAACGTGCGTTCTGTCAACACTTCATATCGGAGGAAGCTATTTACTACACATGGGAGCAGGGAAGTGTCTCCTTTTTCGGTATCAGTGTATTCGATAATAATAAACGAGATTTTCTGTCGAAAAATTGCTGTTTACCGCGTGGGATATTTATCTATAAGCGTGACTACAAAGTAAGCACGAAAGGTTTTGCCCAGGCGCAAATGCAGCAAGGGCCGTCGGTCAGGAATTTCGCATTCACTTGAACGTGTTGAAACGCGTTAACGAAACTGAACACTGGAAGTCAGGACTCGGCAGGCGGAATCCGCTCCGTCCGGACGTTCAGCTGCAAATCAAACAGGAGCGCCTGGTTCGCTGCCACGCGTTGCCATCGTTCCGCCACAAACATTCATGTCCCGGCTCCTTCCTCGGTCGATGCTTCTCTGCCGCGTCGCGTCGCGTCGCCGTTCCGGCGTCGCCGTTCGCGTCGCGGGGCAGCCAACGGAGTGCCCTCGCCCTGAGAGCTCGTTTAACCTCGACCGCACTATCGATAGTATTCGATAAAAAGAAAACCGCAACTATCAAAACTATCGATACTTCTGAAAACTACCGAAACCAAATTTTTATCCAAAATGTGTACATGTTACATAGTTCATTTTTAATTACCAATACTCCAGCAACATAGGTTATCTTCTATTTACCTCTCAATTAAACTGCAAAATATAATGAGATCACAGGTTCAAACACTAGTTCGACTTCGTGCTTTCTGAATAAGAGAGAAAGACAAAATTCACGTTCACGTTGTTTGCAATGAGCGTCTATTGTTTACGGTAAATACATCAATAGCCTTCAAGCACAAACGTTTGCTCATACTAGTATAAGTTGTCAACGTTTAATTTATTGAAGTGTAATAGTGATATTTGCCGAAGTTTTTCCGAGGTGGCAACTTAAAGATAATTACAATATTTTAAACATTTTCAAATAAGTTTGCATTCAATCAAGGGAGAATTTATTGGTAAAAATTGGCAAGATATTATTTGAATTAACCTTTTTATTAGACAAATATTATATACAATATATTGTAGTTTATTTACGGAAAAACAGGTCTTATCAATTAGACGAAATGTTTATGATTTTATTAATTTCTCTGTTTCGATAGTACAATCGATATTATTCGAAAGTTTATTTGAAGACTCTCGACGATTTTTGTTAGTCATTATATTAAAGTTGCCACCTCTTCGGGTTTCACCCGGACACTTCGGGTTTCGTGACCAATCTCCGGGTTCCAGGTTTACTACATCTCCGGATCATGTACAATACTGAATATACTACGCGTTCAAATGTTTCAATTATGGGAAACAATGTGTCCGATTTGAGAAACAGAATGAGAGTCGAATTAGTCAAAGCAGAACTCTTTACAAAACTGAACTATGTCGTCTTGCGCGAATTTCACAAATTCATTAACAATAAGAAGCAGGTATGCTTACTAAAGGAAGCTGTTTCAAATGAGAAATATACTTGGAAGAAAAGTTAGCTTTTAAAAATAAATATTACACAAAAGTAATATAGAGATTCTATTTTTAATGTAATAATTTATTATGTTTTATAGATCGTTGACTATGTAATGTATTTGATATTTCTAAACTAATAAATTAAAATGATTGTACAATTAAAAAAATATGTGTAAATGTTAAATAAAACATACCCTACTCTCCCCCCTGCTCATGAAAATCTCCGAGTGAGTATGTATCAATAAGTGGCAACTCTACATTCTATGGAGGTTTAACGCACGCACCCTATGGTCGTGTGCTATTGTTTACTCTCCGGCTAGTAATTTCACCCCTCATCATTACCCTATGATAATAATAGTAATGATAGTAATGATAGTAATAATAATAATAATAATAATAATAATAATAATAATAATAATATAATATCATCATATCCCACCTAATAGGTATTCAAGGCTAACAACCTTGTCTTAATCAAGGGATGCATCCAAAAGGCTGATCCCCATTATTTTACACGTTCATCTCCCCAGGACAGAATACAACTGGGTCTCAGAGTGAGAAATGTGTTGCGTGTTCCGTACAATAACAATAACAATAATAATAATAATAATAATAATAATAATAATAATAATAATAATAATAAATAAAATACAGTAGATATATTGGTACTATTTTGTGTTTTCTTGACAAATTGATTGAAATTTAAAAAAACGCTCTACTTTTTACAGTGATTTTCAAGAAAGTAACATGACTAATCCCCCGATGATTGTACAATTAAAAAAAATGTGTAAATGTTAAATAAAACATACCCTACTCCCCACCCCCCCGCTCATGAAAATCTCCGGGTGAGTATGCATCAGTAAGTGGCAACTCTACATTCTATGGAGGTTTAACGCACGCACCCTACGGTCGTGTGCTATTGTTTGCTCTCCGGCTGTCGCCAGCTGCGCGGCGGGCGTGACGTCTGCAGCTTCGCTCCGCGGCACTAGGGACAACAGCGCGGCTCCGCGACGCACAGTGGGCCACAAACAGATGCATTGCGCGCAAAACAAAAACAAACTTAGCGGAAATGCGCTGCACACGGGAATGTTTCCTCCTCAGTGTAAGAACCTAATCTACTTCTTAAAAAAACGCAAGTCATTTAAAGATCTAAAATTGAGAGACAAATTTTGTACTGAAAAAGATATCTTTGGTTTTAATGTTTGAGGTGTAGGTTGTGTTCCAAAATTTGGGAAAGGCACACGGATTTCTTGTCAAAAATCTCCCAAATTTAATATATCCCCGGAACGGCACAACTTCTGATTGTGTTTAGCAGGTACCAGCTCAAACGGTGACATGACTAGGGGGCAAATTTTAATGAAATGCCATTTTTTAAAACTTGAGAACAAGCCCTTTTAGTAGAGGCTTTAATTCCATGTTATGACAAAAGGAAATTTCTTCTTTTTATGTCTTTCTTTACATTTTTCGTTGAATGCGACTAATAAGTCAGTTTTTACCTTCTCCCTGCATTCTTGAAGCATTTTTCGCAAATTTCATAGAATTTAATATTATTTTAATGGTATTTGCTTCAAATAAAGTTTATGAAACGCAACAATGTTTTTCCCAGAATTTCTGAGTAGCTTATTCGATTTCTTTAATGATAACTGTTGTATGTAATCTAAGCTTCCTGTGACTCCTATCAGCGCTATTGTCGGTTCTGCCGATTTCGTGGTAATTGAAAACAGATTCCGTGATAAAGAATTGTCCAGACCAAAGGTTTGCAAGCTGAGTTCACTTGAACGAAAAGAAGAAGCCTCGATTACACCAGTAACATATCCATAGCTTGAGTCGTTTATCTGAACTGGTTCTGACCAATGTTTTGGCATTTTTCTTTGTTTCTAGGTCTTTTTTAAAACATTTTAAAGCATTTTATTGATCATTTTTAGCGATGGTTTTGGAGGTTATCAAAATCCGCCCCTAGTTATGAAACATACTAACTTACATCGAAGATGTGGATGCGACCATTATAACAAACCTACATAATACATTACATATACATTATATAGTAAAAACATTACATACGTATACCGTTCTTTAGTTCAATTAAATTATGTTTACTTAAAATTTATATTCACCTCGAGATGGATTGTCACTAAAACCATCCATACACTCACTCCAAAACATATTTATATTCTTACTGCTTATGCTGTACTCTTATTTGATAGAAAACGGACGTCTTAAAAATGTTTATCTTAGGTCTTGACCTGTTCATCTATACCGATTCTCGAACCGTTTAATAGCTATACTAGTGGAGAAAATGACTGGGATAAGCTGTTACTGCAATACCAAGCCAGCCAGGTATACTTTTGTGATATGAAAATAATTATGTGTATTTTAATTGGAAATATCTTGAATGCATACAAGATCGTATTTCAAATCTGGAATAAAAACATACAAAAAACACAAACAATAACATTGATATTATAAAAATACATTTGATAAATACATATTGATAAAAAAATACATTTTCGAATCGGTTACAATGAAATGTGATTTTTATACCCATCCATGCAATGCATTACCTATTTAACATTTAATTAACATATTTTCACTAAATCCTGGAATATTTCGATACTGTACATTAAACAAGACATTACGTGACCGTCATACGAATATTACGAAGCATTCTACTTTCCTCTGGCAGGTCAGCATCCACATCTTGGCGTTGAGAAGGACCGGTTCGTCAATATACAACACACGCTTAAATCTGGAATAAATTAAATAAACATTTTCCTCTACTTCAATAATTTTACACACAATACCACTACGTATTTCGAAACAAACTAAAAACCTTCAATAACCTTTCAACTATTTTTTTAAAAATCCGTTTACGCTACAGGTTTCCTATTTTGTACCCAGTTCCCATCGTTTACCCTTCCTTCCACGGAGCTGCAGGTTCCCGTTTTTCACCTTTTTGCGCTTGCTGATTGGTCCTTTTCCATCGCGGCGCATTGTCCTTAGGCAAACGCGAAGATGCGCTCCTTAATAATTAAAACCTATCTTCTTGCCCCATAACATCGATTACGTTTTTCGTATATTTCTTTCAACGCTGTATTCGCATTGGCTAGCTGTTCGAAACATGAATAATTATATTGTTGTTATTACAATACGTTTTTTCGAACTAGTTTTTTTTCTTCTTTTTTTTATTGTTCATGTTCAAAATGTGCTCTTCACATTTTTGCAATACTTTACGGCGAGGATTTGAATTCGTCCGAGCTTTGAAAAATTCAAGAATAAAAGAAAATACTATAGTTATCTACTTTTTCTCGAATTTCTAGCGGAATAATTCCATGTTTGATTTTCCCCTTTGGATATTTTTGTATCTTGCCCTGTCATTGCGGTTTTCAGTCTTCTCCGCGCTGGTTGTCTCGGTACAGCAAAATTTACAATAATACGAAACATTTGCCTGAATGATACCCAATTGTTAAATACGTCTGAATGGCTGGTTGGTATATATTTCTAAATTGAAAAAAAAAATCTGTACTATAATGAAGCTAAGGCGACCATTATAAACCGCGCAGCAGCCACGTACTAAAATAATGACACAAACGGAGTAGAAGAAGCTTTTGATTGACGGGTGGGTAGATTTGGTGTCGCTGCGGCCCACTGTGCGAAAGCAGCCAAGGCAAATGAGGCGGCGACGTTGGTGACGCAAGGCAGTGCGCGCCGACAGGAAGACAAAGGCGGGAGTGGGGCGGGATGGAGCACGTGTCTCCATTCCTCGAAGTACAATGTGCTACTGAAGGATGAGGTTTTATACCATTTACAAGGAACTATCGACACAAAAACCCGAAAGACTGCTACTTCTGGATACATTACCCCGCAGACCTGCGTCAAACAAATTTAAATAGAAAAAACAGTTCTCAGATTGTGGTATGAAGAAACGGCAGCCTGCTCTTTACCACTGGCAATAGCTTTCAAACGACGCACGCTAAGGCTAAGAAGCGACACGAATTATGTTTCTTATGGCATAATGTAAAAAAATGAGAACATTTTAGACACCGCTCTGTAGCAAGGTTTGTCAGAAACATTCGAAGTTGGGCTGCAATACGAAGCTATTTTCAATTTCGAAACAATGATCCAAAAGCTGCGATCATTCGGTGATAGCGACTTTTTTTTAAAATCTTTGCCACAAAAAAATGGTTTTTATTTCTTACGGATAAGTTTTTGATAGTTATTGCCTTACATACACAGTTCTATATACACTGCATAACTTAATTGGTTCGAGTGGATCGCAGTTACGAGGAATATATGAAAACAGTTGAATGGTCCTTTATGTTCTCTTATGAAGGGGATTATGAGAGAAAATTATGGGAGGGAAATATGAAAAGACAAAGAGAATGAAGTTAAAAACAAGTTAATTAGTAAATAATGAAAACTGAATCATTAAAATTACGGAAAAGCTATAATGTATGTACCACGGGCGTTAATTGGTTCTATCGATCGAGTGCCAACAAAAAGCCCTGTGGCTTTTGTCGTCGCTAGATCATTAGAACCCTTATAACGTCCTTGGTGCATAAATAATATGTTACCCCTTTCAATGTTAATCAAAGAGGTTTAGCTCGTCCGGATACCATTAAAACATATTGCCCAAAATCGACCAGAATCTTGAAATCTAGCAAAATTAAATGAACTCTTATTAGGTGCAATACAATCCCATCGTGGGTCTACATTTCGTGTTTGTTAATAATCGCTTGTTAATAGTAATATCAGAATGTTCACTCATGAACATACCAGGGCTATTATGTTTTAACGTACAGTTCAGGAGCTGGGTCGTTTGAAGTTGGTTTGGAGTGCGCAGCTATATTCACTTTTAAAACAATGTTTTACAATGCGCGGTGCGTTCGCACGGTTCTACATAAAACGATTATGTTTTATTTTGCGAATGCTTCGCTCACGCAAAGAAAAAAAGGGGAGCTAGAGCGCCTTGTGTGCTATGGAACGGTACTGCAGAGTCGTTATGTGTACCATGAAAAGGTTGTTCATTTCATCTTCTATGAAATATAAAAAGTGTAGATATTAATACCTAAAAATACGATTATAAAATAAAATAAACGCACAGATAATCATGAATTTAACGGTAGCCAACTCTCGGTGAAATCGGATACAAAAAAGCATAATAAGAACGCGCGGTACGAATGTTCAACAACTCTGTATTTGGAAGACAGAGTAGAGGTGCGTGTTTTATATTTGTATTGTACAAAATTCTTAACTTGGGAAACGTACGGTAGTAGTCGGGCTTGCCACAGGTATTCGGTTTTGAGTTTCTTGATGCTATAGGAGTTTGATGCTCGATAAATATACAACACAATGTAATGAAATTGCTACCACGAGACTCGCTGTTCACAAAAGGCAAAATCAGAAATACGTTTGTAATCCGTTCATACTTCCAATGTGATTGCATTATATTTGGTTGCTAAAGGAACGAGGGCGTTTATTAGATTGTTTTATAAAATCTAAGATTATAATCTACAAACTTCATTTCACTGTAAATATGATCGAAATGAGGAGAATATAACATTTGCTGTTGTATGTGTATTTACTTCAGAAACAGTATTGAATATCAAAATACCACCTTTAAGTAATCGATATTGAACTTTAAGTGCGGTGTGAACGTACCTCCATTTACATGCAATGCATTCAATTCTAAAATTTCTTTTTAAAGTATATTTTAAGAAATCTACATATAAAGGGGAAAATGTTGATTACAGAAATGCGACACCAATAAGAGTTAGGTTAATGTGGCTAATGTGTTGTAGGGTTCCATTATACGAAATAGAAAGGCTGCTGGATGAAAAGTATATCTCAAGTTACATTTTCCCTCTACCTAAATAAATTATGTGCGTTCCTGATAACAAACTACCGTGGCAGGAACCATAAATGTGTTTAGATTTATACAGCTTCATTTGCGAGTTACGTCTGTGCCGTTATCGTGATATTCCCTTTGTCTCTCCCAATAAAATTCCTCAAGTCATCGCAAAGTATTACTTAATGATATAGTTCACCCTCTTTACCAAACTATGAATCAACAGCAAGAAGGAACTTTAATGAGTTATACTTTTTCAGTACAAAATTTAGTTGAAAAAAATTGTAATTTTAAAACAATGCAAAAATGTAGTAATCAATCCTTTTGAAGGCAATCAACGGAACTTGAAATTCATAAAAGTGCTATTCTAAACAGAAGACAACTAAGTAAAGAAATTGAAAGTATGAAAAGAAAAGTCCTTAATGGGGTTATCTTATGATGACCAGTGAATCTCATCTTCCTTGTGGAAAAATGAAATATGATATGTTTGTAAGCCCTTGAGTACCTGCTGAACGTCTACTCCTGCCCCCTCCCCCCAGTTTCTATCCATTACAGCGAGTTTGCACCCGCAAGTGTTCATACGAGGAGATTCGCGCTTCCGGACTGGTTGCTCGGGAAGGGGAAGAGGGGCTCTGAGGAGTTGGGTGCCGATCACGCAAGGAATGGAGAGACGCGCGAGGTTTCCGCGCTAAAGAGAAAAGACAATAGACCGAAAGAAGTGGCTCAGTGCGTAGCGAGCGTGATTCGCAATCAGGAGGGCCGGGTTCGATCGCTGGGTCGGCCATCCTGACTGAGGTTTTCGTGGTTTCTCTAGGTCAATGCTGGGATGGTTCCAAAATCCCACGAACACCTCCCGCCTCCTGCCTCCCTACCCCATCTACCATCATCCTAGTCATTTCACCCCTCATCCTGATAATAACCCTATAATAATAATAATAATAATAATAATAATAATAATAATAATAATAATAATAATAATCATAATAATAAAAGACAATAGATAAATTGGTGCTAACTTGTTTTCTTGACAAACTGATTAGAATTAAAAAGCGCGCTACTTATTTCAGTGTTTATTTTCGAGAAACTAACATGACTAATTTTCCGATAAGAGCGAATCCATTAATGTTGAAAATAATTTCTTTTCTTGTTCGTTTATTCGTGAGAATGAATCTAGTATATTTTCTGTCTTTTACTTCTTTCTGTCAAATACTATCAGCCATCTTAGTAAATGCATTTGTTTTAAAAAATGCAATAAGATAAATAATAAACATATACATCATGTACTTTTCATCAACAATATTTGTGAAAAAGAAGACACGAAATAAAAGCGATAGCGGTAAAAAAAGTTTGCCGACAGAAAAAAAAAATCACGCCATCAGAAATTAACGAGAAAAAATAAAACAACAACAAAAGGTTCAGCTTTTGAATCAGGTTTTGCAACTAGCGGCGCCATTGTTCCTCGGCGTGTGACTGCCATTACGACTTCGATATGTCTGGGTCACTGCGCTCCCATAACGCACCCGCGCTGCACCCGCGGCCTGCCGCCGCCAAGGCCACGATGCCAGCGCTCGTCTCTGCGCTCGCGCGAATCACCAGAATGCGCGTTCGCAGAACACTTTTGTTGTGATACAGGCAAAAATCAAACTCGTGCAATTAAGATCTCTACTAAACCCATACCACCACCTCTCACTGTCAAATGCACTAATATATAGGTGTTGTGGTGCGTTATCGTTGATTTTCTAATGAAATAATTATATGCGTCGTCATTGCCAACAATATTATTATTGGCAACATTAATATTGTTGGCAATGACTACGTATATAATTATTTCAAATCCACTAACGCTATACAAATCACCATTCGTCCAATACTACAATGTATTATTCGCATGCCCGATCTGGACCCATGCCGCCAAAACCAATGTCAACAAATCGCAAGTGTTTCAAAACAAATATTTAAGATCGATAACAAGAGCACCATGGTTTATTAGTAATAAACAACTTCATAACGATCTAAACATCAATGAAATAACACACCAAATAGCATTCCTATCAAACAACTTTTACACAAACTTATCCTTCATAAAGGTAACAACTCACTAGAGACTCGAGAAAAGATCGCAGATACAAAACCAGAATTAAGAACAGATTCCCGCTACATTCTTTCCTAGAGACATTTGCAAATGTTGAATAATTCTCCTGAGGTGGTTTTGTTTCCTCTCCCTATATTAAGATTAATTAACTATAATTTTAACCTAGATTAAGTCATTAAATAATTGCAACGTTTTTATTGTAAAATGAACATTATACTTCAACAAACAAATAAATAAAATAAATAAATAAAAAAACTTTGTTGTGATGCGTTTTGTTGAACAAACCTGCCGCTGAGTCATTGTAACCGGTTACTTTTCACGCGGGTACATCGCACCGCTAAGGAAAAGCAATGACGAAGCAGAGCTGTACCTTGAATGATTATTTTAATTCCGGCCGCGTCAACCGCGACGCGCATTAGTGTCGTAGTGGTGCAGTGCAAGTTGCATCCCGTGTAGCAGAGACTGATGCTAGGCTGTCCCAATAATACTACCGCGTCTTCGTTCGTTATTCAAATCAACTCGAGGTGATCGTCCGTGGGAGGAAGTGCGGGTAAGATTACCAAAACCCACATACGTCGTGCGAAAGGATCGTAGTTCTAAAATTCGGCGAAGAAAACAGAACAGATGTAGGTAAATTCTAATTTGTAAACAGAACAATACAAAATTGGAACGAATTGCCTGCAATAGTGCTGGAGACTTTCCCTCAGAATGTCAAACATTTTAAAATTAAAATTAAAATAAATCAATTGATTTTTTTAGAATATGTTAACAATCTTTTTTTAATTATTATTGATATATTTTCAGCTTAAGCGTGATAGGTTTAATATACTAAACTTGTAAAATTGTATTAAGCAATATGTAAATATTGTAATGTTCTTTTGATTGTGTTGTGTATTTGTAGTAACTACTTAGAAAAGGCTACCACTGGAAATATTCCATGTATTCCTACGTAGCAACATTAATATTCTATTCAATATTTCGATCTATTATTTAATATCCATTCTCCTGAATATCTATTCTATATTTCAATTTATTGGAAGTGGCACGTGCCGTAAATGAGCTGTTACGGTGTCATCCAATCGGCCGCTTGATCATCACTAGTCGTGACGTTGAAGCTCCGGATTGATGACACCGCTCATTAAACGTCAAGTGCCATTGTAAATAAATCGAAGTATAGGCTCTCCGCGAGATCCGGCGCCGACCTACATGACAGCTCGTCAACTTGCGGAGGTTGCTCCCTCCAACTCCCCGCACCAGGTGGCGCTGCCGGCGCTCTCGCGTGTCAGTTCAGACGGCCTTCAGAGGCAGTGCAGACGCCAGCGGACGCGACGTAGCCGGCTGCGGAAAGACAAGTTGACAGCCCAGAGTCCCTCGGCTCGAGCTCGGCAATTACATCGACTGCGCCTCACATTCCAGAGAACGCGCGACAGGGAAGAACTTCGTACTTACTTCCCTCTAGAATGCGACAACTCGAACGGCTGAGGGGGGCCCAGGACAATAATTGCTGCCACTGCAGCGTTTCTGCCCAGGAAGGGTTTCTGCCCACTGCAGCGTTTCTGCCCAGGGCCGAATTCAGCCAAAGGAAAATCTTGCGGCCGACTCGGTAGTTTTCCGAGGTTTCTCCTACCAATACCAGACGAATACCAGCGCAGTACCCTAACAAACGAGCCACGGAACTGTTGTCATTTTTCCTTCCTCTTTTTATTCACTTCTTTTCTCTTACACACTTAACACTCGCATGCGCCACACGACCACACACGAGAGTCTTGTCCCGGCAGGGGCGGTGCCCCAACGTGGGAGGTACCTGGGGACGGAGAAATTCGCTTGCGGGCGTGTGTGTCGGTGCCGGATCTCACGTCCCAGCAGCTTAGGATCACCGCCAGCTCACAGGATGTAACGTGCGCACCTCTTACGGGTGTAACGGCCCCGAGACGTCGACGTGCACGGAATGAATACTCTCTCATTCACTTCTTCTCCGCCTCCACTGCACATCGCCCACCACACGTCCGCGGCTCGCTATCAGCGGCGCCGGCGGAACAGGAAGCTCTGAGGCGTGGCGTTAAATAAGAGGAAGCAAGAAAGAAAGTAATGAGTTGTGGCAACTGCGGATAGTTTGCGCGACACGCAGCCCACGGAACCGCGGCGTGCAAGTAGTAGGAGACAACGAGGGAGGAAAACGATTGGGGGGGAGAGGTGATTGAGGGTGACATGTTTTCATGTATGCTTCGTGAAGACTTAAAACGACATAGCTAATGACGCGTGTAATCCATTATGTTCTGCCATGTATTCATGAAGTGTATATGAAAACGTCAGTAACCTCTCCCTGCTTTCAGTCAATAGGTCGATTCCCTCCCTTTCTCCCCAGTTTTTACTCGCACGCTATGCCAGCATGCGTTGCGTGGCATCACGAGTCCTCACTATGACTTCTCCATAGCTGGGTAATCCAAAGTGCAAGTGTTGTACTACGAGGATTAGATTTACTTAAAAGTTTTGGTGAAACTCCAGAATGACAGCCAAGATTGTGTGAGTTAAGTTTGCCGGAGTTGCAGAGACGTTTGAATTCCGAAAAACATAACAGAATAAGTTTTGACCTGACTCTTCGGTTATTTTTAGTTTTGTACGTATGATATATTTGAAATCCTAGATTTCCTGCTGTCAAAATATTGTACAAAGTGAAAGCGACCTCCACAATTTCAAAACTTATTTCATTCAGAAATATTTATAAATAATAAATAAGAATGCATTAAATAGTAATATAATAAGCTACAGAAAATAAATGGGTAAACATTCGTTAAAGCACGACATTCTGGATCGGTTATGGACTGCACACTCGTAACATTCTGAAGAACGGAGTCCTCCGAATTCACAATGTGCATCACATCGGTGGTATGTATTCTCCTTGCCACACGGCACTTCCTTTGAGAGCGTCTTATATGACATGGCACGCAAATGAAGGAAGTAAAGTGGCGCTTCACCAATGAATAATTATGAGTGAACGATTATGAGATTAGCGATTAAACGCGAACTGATGTTCAGATGGACTTACGAGAAGTCAACAATACCATAATCACAGGACACGTAACAAGGAATTCGGACCTATAGCCTTTGTGACTGCCCCTTTGACTCTACTGAGGCGGATGAAATTAACTCGTAAATATAGCAAAACATAATGAAGCAAAGTTGATATAACTTATATTCGTCTGGCACTGTAACCCTCATGGGTAAATCAGTTAGTGAGTGAGTATTGATTCCCGGTCCATTAACTACTGACATGTGCCTGATGTATATAATAAGCGTGAACACATGACGACTGCTCGAGGCATAATTATAACTAACAGGAAGTTGAAGTGTCTTAATTGAACACTTAAGGCGTGGGGCCTAAATACTTTCGATTGCAGCGTATCTAGAGGGTTGGAGTGGTAATTACTATTCTTAACGCAAGATGTTTAGGATGGTTAGTTGGCTAGTAAGAGGTTCTTAACACTCCGTATGCCCAGTATGCTTCACGTAAACATTGACAGATTAATATATAAAACACATTTTTGGCTTTCTTATGTGTTGAACTAACATACGTCTTGTCTTTCTATATGTAGGGAATGTTCGGTTAACTGATCACTGTTGCATCCCTCAACAACAACAACAACAAAAAAAAAAAAGAAAAAAAGAAAGGTGGTCATTTCTCTAAATCGACAAAAAATTTAAGCCTGGCATTATTTAGTTGTGCATAATAAAAAAATTAAGCTTTTTTCTTGAGAAAATCAGAATTTCATATCACGCCAGTATATTCGGATTTTGCTATCAGATAAACGGATATCTCTAAGTAACTATAGCTTAATACCGGAGCAGCAAGTTTAGTCAGCAATTATTCTAAGATTTTTTTATTTATTCAATATTGTATATTGAAGATGATGAAAATATTTTTTTGGGGGGGGGGGGGGGTGTCAATTACCTTCAGGGCACGGAGACTTGCCAACTGTCTGAAAAGTTTAAATGGAAATCGAAACTGTATATTTTTATAAATGAACTCTCATCTATTCCATTTCCCTGAAAATTTATTATACTACGTTGCTCGTAGGGGAGTTGTCTTCGTACCTTTTGTATATGGGGTCCGAAGTCGTCTTTCTCTATTGGAAAGACGGTCCTTTCCTTCCCATCACAGGATAATCACCGGATTACATATATATTTATTCCTTATTGGGAGTGTTGAGTCGCCCAAGTAATTACGATACATGTAATGAGAAAGCATGTGAGTATTCAGTTCACTCCATATGGTCCATTTTTACATCGATCTCCTTTTTCTGCTGTTTTTGCTCTGCTGTGTTATGCTATTTTTGACTCTCATATTCCTAAATTCTTACTTGAAAAAAATTGACGAATTCAGTTGTCAATACAGCATGTTTTAGATACCCCTACAAGAGATCTCTCAACCAGTTTATTTCACAATAAAATGTCTACTTATGACTGCGCTGCGCAATATGTTTTAAACAACATGTCATCTTTCATTTTTCTGGAAAACATTTTTCGACTTACACACTTCACATTTCATAATGATTCAGTTTTACGCGTAAATAATGAAACTGTTACCGGCATATAAATTCCATTAAAAAGCAATCATAATTAACAAATGTTGAAAATGCATTAAGGATTTAATGCAGTCGTACATCAATGCATTGAACGCAGCGAGAAATAAATTATTTTCAATGAGTTTTATTTAATTGCGTGAATACAAACGCAAAGGCGATTAAGGCATATAAGCCCAAATATACATGTAACGCTCGCAGAACATAATTAGGCAGAAAAATGGATCATCATTTGAACGCTCTCGTCGCCGAATATTTGAAAGCCACTTAAGAACGAGGGCTGCAAAATACATTCATTTTGAACTAACGTTAAATCCTTCGTACGTACGTTTTTACTGCAAGCGCTTAGTAGCAATAGCCCCCGAATTATGTTTCCCGCTATCGAGCCGCATCTAAAATACCAATGCATACAGGGGAGTCAATTCGCCAGTCTACTCGAAAACGGTAAGTAGAGAGAGATTTTTCTTGTTTTAATCTCATTCTGAAAGAATTACGATGACAAAATGTTTGAGGATTTGGCATGGAATTTATTTTCAGATTTAGATTATTGTTTAAAGGCGCATAGCTACTCTGTTACTTATGATCTACTCGGAATATGACATGAGGGGAGTGTTCCATATCTTGGTCGCATATTCATTTACTGCGCTCCGGTTCTCTCCTTAACAGTGAATCTATTGTTACAACAACCACAAACTGATTTCCACATGAAAGCTAAATATCATTGAATTTACGAGAACATACAAATTCTACTACCAGAATCGCATAATTGCGGGAAATGGTATTGCTATGACCTTTACTAATTAGTCGAAACTCGTTTCCGTTTGCATGACTCCCTCCCGCAGCCATCTGTAGTCGCCAGGAACTTCCGGAACCACCCACCGCTTCTCTGGGCCCATCTACCGAGTGGAGATCCCACATTACCTACCGGAACTCTCGTAGAGGTAGCCCTTGCACTGTCTCGCCCCTGTATAAAAAAAATGTTTCAGAATAAATGTTACAAAAAATTCTGTCATGTAGGGAAGTCGAAGATATTTTTATCAAAGTACTTGTGAGAAAACCCACATATTGAAGTTACTTTCACACATGTCATTTGTCTCTAATTGATAGACAACTCATCAGAATCGATAACATAGGCACACAAAAAAAGCTATCAAACAACGACTTGACATATATTTCTCTATGTATATCGACGCACTATGTCCGAATCCGAAGACAGAATTGCGTCATCCTCGCCCCTCGTTTTCCGCGATTTGAATAAACTGGCGCAATTCTGGCTTCAGATTCGAATCCAGCACATCGACATACATAGACAAACGTGTGTAATCTTTGGGTATTTTTTTGTGTGTGTCTGTGTAATCATCGTTGCCCGGTAAACCATCAGTACCAGCAAGCAACTCAAATCAAATGTTATAACCTTCTAGGAAGATGACAACGTATTGACAATGGACATGTGGTGAAAAAGTTACACGCGTGTAAAGTTGAACTCGTAACATTACACGAGTTTTCCCACCTCACGTTTATTGGCGGAAAGGAACCTTATTTGATCGCCTTACATTGCTTGTTAACATTTATTATAAGACTCTGTATTATGTCCAAGCAGATCTTCAATGTGTTCAGCAGGATGACCGTTCATTTTCTGGAACAAAATTTCATGATTTTTACCTTCACTCCAATGCATTCCCCCCCTCCCACAGATAACGATTTGTGAAGCATGTCATACCATTTTTATAATACGAAAGCAAGCCTGATGGTACTTTGTCAGCTCCCTGATTTACCGTGATTAAGTACAAATTTCGAAAAATTCTCAACAAATAAAAAAATTGACTCACCATTTTTTGCTGGACTATTTTTTTGAAATGAATAATATCTAGTTATATAAACGTCTCTCTCTAAATTCTCTGATTTTTCCCGAACCGGTTTTTCATGTTTTCCAGTGAGTGGTCACCCTTGTTCAGTGTGAACAGTAGCTTCGGTGATGTAACAAATATCGTATGGGGCTGTCGCACCCAAGTTTGCGGGTTCAAACTCAAGTATGGGGAGACGAAGCCGTGGATGAGGGCGAAAAAAACCCTTCGTAGGCATTTGTTCGGAGGGGAAGTAAAACCGGGTGATCCATGTTGTAGATTCTTCTTGCCCCTAATCTCTAAGCCTAAAAGACGCGTCACAGCTAAAACTAAATCACGTATTTCATTGCCCGAGTCATAATTTTTTCTCAGTCTCAGTCTTGAATTTTAAAATTTTTACTTCAAACATATTATTGTAACATTGTATCTATTTAACCTCTAATGTTATCTATTTATAAGTTGCTTTAAAAAACGTTTCCTTTCTACTAACTACTTACCACTTGTAGATTTAAATAGACATTTTCTTTAGACATTTAATTTTTTTTAGATTACATTACTTTTTAGACTAATCTGTATATTTGTGACATGTGGATAGGCGGAAGAGCGGGCCTGATGGCCCGAGCATCGCCATATTAATAAAGGCATATTATTATTATTATTATTATTATATTATTATTATTATTATTATTATTATTATTATTTTGTTTATTCTCAAAGTTTTTGGTTTCCATGGATACCACACAGATACAATATCAAAGCATGGTAACATAGGCATATTTAAAATCTACAAAACAAATTAGGGCATTCTAACATATAACATAAAATAACTGTTTTCAGATTGTAAACATAAAATAACAGTTTTCAAATGCCATAGTAAATACAATTTTAAGAGTGAGCTTTCAAAACCCAACATGTCCTCCCATGAATCTCCTCACTAGTGCGCAGGTACTGATTATAACCGACTTATTATTATTATTATTATTATTATTATTATATTATTATTATTATTATTATATTATTATTATATTATAAGCATATAGACCATTACTGACCACGCTACACGATAACCTGTGTAATTCTTCCAGGATCAACTTTTCAGCTGTATCCTTGGATTACAAACAAGGTTGTTACGCTTGAAGTGTGAATTATGAGATGAAAGGATGATGATGATAGGCGAAGGGACAATCACAAATACGACCATGTCTCGCAGGACTCGGACCCGAGCCTCCTCGGCACAGACGACGCCGCGCAACCGCCTGCGCCACGGGGCCGACCATTAATTATTATTATTATTATTATTATTATTATTATATTATTATTATATATTATATTATTAATTTATTATTATTATTTTTTTTATTATTAAATTTTTCTCCGCTAATGGTGAATGGAGCGTAGCGAAATTCGCTCGGTGAGACGAAAGAGCGAGTCTGATGTCAGAGGCTCACCACGTAAAAAAAAATGGTGTGAACAAAAGGTCTCGTGCCCACGACTCCAACGCAGGATTTGTTCCTACCACTTTCCTCCTCCCCTCCCCAGTCCGCTTGCTCCCTTTGTAGCGCTGTGGCGGCTGCGCGGGGGTGGCTTTTTGTGCGAGGGGCGTGCCCGTACAATTCGCGCAGCGCCTTTTATCAGCGCCACCGCCGCCGCCGCATTGATTAACAATTGGCGGCGCCTGGAGCCGCGGAGGGCGTGATCGATGCCGCAGACGTGCTGCGGCCGGTCACGCGTGCGCGTGCTCAAGTGCCAGCAGCGGCGCGCACGCGGCGGCTCATTAGACGTGGGGTGGTCGAGGGCCGAGCAGGGGGGGGGTGGCGTGTCGGCGGCACGAGCACGCGCGGGGGCAAAAGGGAAGGCGAATGCAATTGGAATTGCGATCACTTCTCGCAAGTTCAGATCTAATTCCTTCTGCATTTCATACTAAATACAGTTTAAATGTCGAATAGTCCAATTATCCCGTACGACTGGAGGTTAAACGATTCCTTTCAAGTGTTCTTGGTTGTTCAATTAAGGTTTTAATATCATTTAAACTCTTAATGTTAAGAAGGTACTGCTGAATTGATTTGTTTACGATTAAAACAAACTTACGCAGTTACGAACGAGAGATGTACAAGAAACGAAAAGAGTGAGTAGAGGACGCAAGTGAGGGCGAGGCGGAGGCAAAGAAGTAGTTAGCGATGACAGAGGAACAGGGAACCAGAGGTAGAAATGAGAATAATGAGGAAAAGGGAGGAGAGAATGAGGGGGAAAAGGAGGATGTTAAAATGCAGGACATGATCTACAGACGAGAAAATGATGCGTGTACCCACAATTTTCAAAGACCAATCTGAAATACAAAGGGGAGCAAGCTTAAGAAGTTAAATAATCGAGAATTATCTTTATTTTTCAAAGCAAATCAACTCAAAATGAATACAAGAACAGACAATCGTGATACAGCTAGGACGTCTTTGTAGCCTAAAAATGTTTCATATATTCACTAAACAGTAACTTTGATGGTTCATTTAATAGAATCATGATATACACGTACAATTATCCATAATAGTGAGACTCCTTTTTCAGACCGAAGAAAATATTACTGAGTACACAAAAAAATTGAAAGGGTATGGAAGGGAACAAGAAAAGGAAACATTGTCATAGGGTCGGTGTCGGTGTCAACAACTGAGTCGGTGATTTTAAAAGGGAAAGAAATCCACTTTTTCATAACCGGAGTCGAAGTGTACATTTTTTTTGTTAATCTTTAAGATTTATATCACTGTAAGAACGAAACTTGTCCAGCTTAAAGTATGCCTTTGCCGATAAAAAATTCTAATGATTGAAAACAAAAAAAGTCCATAACTAGTTCCTCTTATGTACTTATAGAAGGCACTGATAAACTTCTGAATTCATTGCACGATCAATAAATAATAATAATAAATTCCTAGCGTGATAACACTGATCTGCATACAATTATTAGCTAGGAGACGCATAAAAGCTTTCAAGGCAACAGAAATAGACACTGAGGACATCACAGTCTTCAAGCTCTTGAGGTCGAACTATTTTGTGAAGACAACCACAACTCTTGCTCGTCCTGGCAGTCCTCATTGTGAGGCTGGTAGACTATTTTCAAGTATAATTAGCTAACGAATGATAGAGAACATTTCGGTTACTTCGGGGCACGTGTGTATATGGATGGACTAATCCAGAACTCAGTAAAATACATCCCACAAGAATATCTCTTAATATCAGAACGTTTTGACACAGCCACAGACTGAAATGGTAATTAATGATGAGTAGATATTAATTTAGTAAGAGTACCATTTAGCACAACATGTTTCTCACCTCATTATAGATTTATTTTATCATTATACTGTATCATAACTCCAAAAATAAATAAATTAATATTTTTTAAAATATTTCATTATTATTTTATAAAGGAAATAAACGATTCTATATATATCAAAGAAATGCAAATTTGAAATTACTGAGCACCTCAAGCAATCAATAATGCCTAGTTCTACACCTTTTGTGTACAACATAATTATCCTAGATGCCAACTATGGATGTTAAGTTTTTTCTTGTTTTTTCTCGGAACTATGGAACAAGGACTTATTTCCCTTTTCAAATCACCGATTTAATTTCGAAACCAGCTCCGACAAATCGTACCGCCTTAACCGTCGCCACCGCCTCCACGGGCAGAGGTCTTATCTTCCAGCCTTCCTGGCACGCAGCAAGGACAACCGCAATCTGCGCCGCAAGGTAGCGACCGACCAGGTACGTGCAATGTGTTTCAACCAAGCCAATTACCATCAGCAAATCAAGGTCAAAATCCGCAACAGTGTAACGCTAACATACAGAGGCCATTACACAAGGTCCTTTATACTCACAAACCAGAACGAATAGTCTTACTAAAAGTTTCTTCTTCAAATGCTACAATGCCGCAAGAAAAGGACCACCTAACCTGTCGTACTTTGAAATAAATTCATAACAGACTACACGCACGGTTCGCTGTTCTTATCAAGCAATGCAATTCCGAATCGTTTTGATGCTCTAGAAGAATCAGATGGTGTGGAATAAGTTCCAAAAACACTAACATTCCGCCAGCTTATATCTGCCATGATGTGAACTACCAATTAGTTATGGGGTCTAAATGTTTTGAAACAAATCTAAAATATACGTTTACTTCTGAAGTGCGAAAAAATTCGTATAAGTACAATCAACCACTAAGAACGATTATTTTGATCTAACCAATAAACTTGAAAAACTATTTAAATTATCACACCTACTCGCTTCCTGGATCCAAACCAATATGAGTGTGTTCCACCGTCAATCCTAAGTAAACAAAAATAACTAAACTTTCCAAATTATCCTGTCAAACAAATAACCAGAATTTGCATGTCTCGACATTCAACATTTCTGGTTGCCACTCTCATCGATGACACCGATCATGGCAGAACAATTCTGAAATTAAAAACATTGTTTCATTGCATAGAGACCTCCCCCCTCCCACGTTCACAAACTGTAAAGACTATGGGCACACCAAAAATAATTGTAGGAGTAATGCAAATCGTCTTCGATATTCAGGTAACCACCATTGGTCCCAAAGTCGTTTGCTTAAACAAAATCTGCCTATATGTATTAATTGTACAAAAGTATTTTAGATATAGGTCATTGGGTCAATTATTGCGACTGATCGTTTTTTATTAGTCATTTAGTTCGCAAACCAAATCGGATAACCGCAAAATCTTATGCAAAATCAAAGTAAGTAATCCTGTAAACAAAGTTATGCCCAACCGTTAACTTCAGACCCAGTCAACAAACCACAACACTGAACGAAGGTACTGAAATGGTGCCCAAACCATAATGCTTATTCAAACCACTCACAACCTACAAAAACGTGTGCACAAAGCTTTAAAAGTTTCCCCAAACTCCTTGACATATACCAATCATTGCTCTTGCCTTTCAACTACAGGTATAATGCCAACATGTTAAAAATACCTTCTTGCGTTTTATAGCCTACACACTGCCAGTTCTGTAAAAACACAAAGCCTTTGAGTGTAACTCCCTTGTACTGATTGTGTGTGTAGTGACCCGGTGAGAAATGAGGACTTTTTATTTTATGATTTGCGAGCTTCAACTTGTTTGGTAATGGGACACGTCATTCTCTTTTGGGTATTTCTCCTGGAGGTATTCCTCCCTCTAAATACTTGTCTTTGCTTATTGGTTACGAGTTTGCACTGTAGTTCGCAGTCGTGTAAGAAAGGCATTAATCTGATAACAAATGTTTATGTACATCCCAGATCCACAACAAGCACAGAGTCGTGACACTTGTAATGCGTGAAGCTTCCGCAATACGGCCTAAAGGCTCCCACAGACCAGCGCGGAAGACCCGCAGTCTACGCGGAATGGCCGCAGTGGAAATTTCGCGTCACGTGTTGCCTTATGAGCACGTTCAGATCTGCGCGGTAGCGGATTAGCAGAGTTTTCTTACCTGCGGATTTGGAAACGCAGTCGGACGCGATTCGACTGCTGCCGCTCGAGTTTCATGGAAGTCCGCCTGCCTTGCGGAGTCTTCGCTCCCCTCTGAATCGAGCTCTCCTTGCTTTCATTTGTCGGATGAGGAAAACGGTCACCAAACGCAGAGTCATAATTGACGCTCCGGTGTAAAAAAACGAGAAGAGATTATTCACATATTTTCAAGATGTGTCGCGATTACTTTCCCGAAATTATTTTCCAAGAGAACCTTTAGAATCTGGAAATACTTGTTACTCAAACACTTTTAGTCTACCTTGAGTTCTCTGTGTCAACACTCTGGTTATCATAATTAGCTGTTAATATTGATGTGCAATACTATTTTTGATTGTCAACCACCTGCCAGCTTGTTGGATAGGCAATTAGGACGGAAATATGTTCGAGGAGTAATTATCTTCATATTGTGACCTAGTTACTATGTAACAATTGGATTCATAATTAATGTAATTTCCTGATCAGGCCACTGATGAGTGACAATTGAGAATTAATAAAACGGACAAGTGACAGGGCCTAAGAAACTCGATGTTCGTCAGGGTAGCTCGGTGGGTGTCTCAGTGGTTTTTCTGCAAAACGTATTAAGTTTGGTCATTTTCCTCGTATCAATCATTTAACTACCTGTTGATAAACGTAAAAGCCTTGTCACTGCAATACGTTCTCTGCCAACTGTTGATCGATCTTAGACTAATTCCTTTTACCTCCGTACCACAAATCAAGCCAAGAGGTACGGGTCACGTATGTTTATTCATGAATAGCAAGCGCGTATACTAGCTATGCATGTCCTGTCACGCATTCATTTGGAATATTCTGTAAGGCTTGATTACAATACAGATGTGTGGAACTGTATTGCACGCCAAGTATTCCCATCTGACTTTAAAACCGGAATTATGTCAAATTTTAATAATTTTATTAAACATTTTTACAAAATAGTTCAGATACATTTATAATTTTCAAAATTAGGAAAAAGTCAATTAATAACCAACTTATATATTTATTAAAGCTGAGGTAAGAAAATTACAAAACGGAGCAAGATGAGTAGTTTTTTCCTCTCCATTACTATTAACTTCTATATGTTGAATGGAAATGAAACGTGGACGAAATATCTGAGAAGAAATGTCACTAATAATTACTGTTCACAAATGCTAGTAATTATCAAGAATAAGATTAAACTATGCAAGTTCCTTCTCCTTTCGATATAAAAGTGTTTTGTATCGATAAAAGATGCAATTTTTGTCTTCTCTAATTTAATTCGGTTTTGTGTAATCTGTGTTTATTATTTTATCTGCATTTTAAGCAATAAATTGTGTTTCAATAATTTATTTTTTTTAGTTTCTCCTTTCTGATTGAAATCTCTATCTTACGAAACGCACCTAGAATAGTGAACTCTGCCGTCCAAAGCCGTATACCTGAGGTAAGCAAGCGCTCGCATTTTCCAGGGGTCGCGATCGCACTAGCTGAGCTGACTAGAGACCATGCACTCGCGCGCCAGCCGGTGTCGCTGCGGAGCCGTGAGCGGACGCAGGGGGGGCGGGCGGGCGGGCGGGCGGGCGGCGGGGCGGGGCGGGCGAATTATTCAAGCGGCCGTCGCCCGTAATTCGGCGGTGTACGCGGCCGCGGTTGCCCTCGGGCTTTCGCTCCACCGCCGTCGCCTCATTCATCGACCTCCCGCCCGCTACCCTCCGCCCTACGCTCCGCGCCTCTTCGCTTCCCCCTCCACCGCAGCCCTTCCGCGCTCCCCCCCTCGAGCCCTGCGCCTCCCGCGCCGCGTCGGTCCGTTCCCTCTCTCCGCCTTCTGGCCTCCCGCGCCTCCTCTCCGCCTTCTCCGCGCCTCCTCGCATCTCGCGCCCCTTACTGCTCCGGCACCCACCTCTCCGCGCCCTCGTCCTCGCCGCCCTCTCCGCGCCCTCTCTCCGCCCTTGCCCTGCGCCCTCCCCCGCCTCCTCGCGCCCTCTCTCGCGCCCTCTCTCCAGCGCCCTCTCCGTCGCGCCCCTCGCGCCTCTCTTCGCGCCCTCTTCGCCCCTCTCGCCCCTCTCTCGCGCCCTCTCTCGCGCCCTCTCATCGCGCCCTCTCTGCGCCCTCCGCGCCCTCTCTCGCGCCCTCTCTCGCGCCCTCATCTCCGCGCCTCTCTCGCGCCGTCTCTCGCGCCCTCTCTCGCGCCTCTTCGCCTCTCTCGCGCCTCTCTCCGCCGTCTCTCCGCGCCGTCTCTCGCCTCTCTCGCCGTCTCTCGCCTCTCTCCCTCCCGTTTCTCCCCTCTCCCGCTCTCTGCCTCCGCCTCCGTCTCGTCTCTGCGCCTCTCGCTCCTCGCGCCCTCCCACGTGCTTCCTGCTCGATCCTTGCGCCCTCCTTTCAGTTCTTCGCATCCTGCCGCCCTCCCTCCACGCCTCCCTTCCCTGCCGCATCCTCACACGCTCTGCTGCACTCTCTCGCGCCCTTTTTCCCCCTCACGTGCCCTTCCACTCCTCCGTCACACCTTCCCCTCTCGTTTCCCTTTTCTCTCCTCTCTCTCTCTCTCTCCTCTGCATCTCTCTCGCCGTCCTCGCGGCGTCTCTGCTGTCCCGCGTACTCCCCCCCCTTACGCGCTTCCAGTGGCCACTCACCGCGCTCTTGCCATCCTACGCGCCTTCGACGTTCCTTCGTGTCTTCCTAAGACCTGTTCTTCCCACTGGCTGCGGTCAGAGCATTTATGTATGCCTCTGATTGGAAGTCCTGTGGTGAGAGGTCCGACAAAGGCAAGAGTATCGAACTAGCTACATAACCAGGTCGAATTCAGCCATTTTCTTGAGACTATTTCTTGCGCCCAGATTCTTTGATTGTAATTCTTCTGTAGTTTCTCCAATCAACACCAACGAATGCTGAGCAGTACCGGTCAAGCTATCTGGTAACTGTAACGCAATTAATGACGTGCCTTCTCACTCTCTTCTGTATATGTGCCAACTGCTGTCCCCCCTCCTGTTGCATCTACTCTCATATTCCTGCTACCTCACACTCCTAGTAACTACCAGTTTCTCCTTACGTCCTCTCGCAACCTTCTTTCTTCCGTTTCTCCTTGCCAGTCCGCGTAAAGTCATTCCTTGACCCACTCGCACTTTATCTCCCTTCGTTCTTCATGTCTCTTCCCATTTCCCCAATTTTGCCTTTGCCTCTTCAAACCCCTTTTGCTATCGCTTCTCCAGTTCATGCGCTGTCTCCTCTTGTCCTAGTTCGTATTATCCTCTTCGTACCTCCTCACTGCGCTCCGCAGTCTCGTACCACTTTGTCCTGTTCTGTCTCACTCCAACTCCCACCTGCGTCATAAATTCTTTTACCCCCACTCCCCTCAGCTACGTCTTGACTGTTAATAGGAGCCGGATTCGCGCCCTCCCATTTGTTTGCAGATCTCCTTGTAACCTTGTCTAATTTCGTTCATCCATTTTGTAAGCACGCGACTTTCCTCTCTCCGCGGGCTAAATAATTCGCTCTTGTGGGCCTCCGGTGCCACGAACTTCTCCCGAGATGCCCAAGGGGTTGGTAGGCTGGTAGTCGCGGCCGCGCCAACCGTCTAAAGAGGGAGCATGCCGCATGAGACTGTAACTTCCGTTAGGCTCTCGCGGACCGGCGGCGGGAGATCCGCAGTTCCGCGTAGACGCGGCGGTGGATCCGCGGCCGTTCACACCGGAGCGTCAATTATGACTCAGCGTTTGGTGACAGTTTCGCCCGTCTGAGAGAGCTTTAGGGCTCGATCAGACCGGCGCGGAGATCCGCACGGGGCGGCGCGGAAAGTTCCGCGCTAGACGCGGCACGGAATCCGCGGGCCGTTCACGACCGGAGCGTCAATTATGGCTCAGCGTTTGGTGACCAGTGTCGCCCGTCTGAGAGAGCTTTAGGCTCGAAAAGACCGGCGCGGGAGATCCGCTGCGGTGCGGCGCGGAAGTTCCGCGCTAGACGCGGCAGCGGAATCCGCGGGCCGTTCACACCGGAGCGTCAATTATGACTCAGCGTTTGTGACAGTTGTCGCCCGTCTGAGAGAGCTTAGGCTCGAACAGACCGGCGCGGAGATCCGCTGCGGGCGGCGCGGAAGTTCCGCGCTAGACGCGGCGCGGAATCCGCAGGACCTGC
>BOPP01000044.1:1105245-1122707 GCA_017312745.1 Gryllus bimaculatus
ACGCTCCTCCGCCCCCTCGTCGCCACCGTTTCTCTCGTCGTTGAGAGATTGGGAGAGTAGTCCATTTTTGAGACCAGATGTCCAGCGCATCAAAAAACAACACGCGAGGCGGTGCTCGGGGAAGTCACTTCTCTGTCCAGTAATTTACTCGCACATGTTTGCTGAGAAATTGGGAGCCCAGTAATCGTCGATGTACGCAATAATTTGAATATTAGATATGAAAGAGAAAACCAGGCGATATACGAGATAGTTTATTTCGCCGAAGTTGCCTAATAAAAGTATCAAGAAAAAAAACCAAAAAAACATTAGATGCCTATTTGTCTGATTAAATTAATTAACCCAACCGCAACAGTAAGTTTTGAATTCTTATTATTCACAATATTATATTCAAACGTGTGTCGCGAATTACTTTCCCGAAATTATTTCCAAGAGAACCTTTAGAATCTGGAAATACTTGTTACTCAAACACTTTTAGTCTACCTTGAATCTCGTGTCAACACTCTGGGTTATCATAATTAGCTGTTAATATTGATGTGCAATAATTTTTTGATTGTCACCACCTGCCAGCTTTTTGGATAGGCAATTAGGACGGAAATATGTTCGAGGATAATTATCTTCATATTTGACCTAGGTACTATGTAACAATTGGATTCATAATTAATGTAATTTCCTGATCAGGCCACTGATGAGTGACATTTAAATATAAAACGGGACAAGTGACAGCCTAAGAACTCGATGTTCGTCAGGGTAGCTCGGTGCTTGTCTCAGTGGTTTTTCTGCAAAACGTATTAAGTTTGGTCATTCTTCCGTCATCAATCATTTAACTACCTGTTGATAAACGTAAACCTTGTCACTGCAATACTTGTTCTTCCAACTGTTGATCGATTCTTAGACTATCCTTTTACCTCCGTACACACAATCAAGCCAAGAGGTACGGGTCACGTATGTTTATTCATGAATAGCAAGCGCGTATACTAGCTATGCATGTCTGTCACGATTCATTTGGAATATCATGTAAGGCTTGATTACAATACAGATGTGGAACTGTTATTGAGCGCAAGTACTTCCATTCTTGACTTTAAAAAACCGAATTATGTCAAAATTTTAATATTTTATTAAACATTCTTTACAAAATACGTTTCATATTACATTTATAATTTTCAAATATATAAGGAAAAAAGGTCACTTTAATTAACCAAACTTATATATTTATTAAGCTGAGTAAGAACAATTACAAAACGGGAGTCAAATGAGTAGTTTTTTCCTCTCCATTACATATTAACTTCTTAGTTGAATGGAATGAAAACGTGTACGAATATTGAGAAGAAATGTCCACTAATATTACTGTTCACATGCTAAATAAATTATAAAATAAGATTAAACTATGCAAAGTTCTTCTTTCGATATAAAAGTTTTGTATCGAATAAGATGCAATTTTGTCTTCTCTAATTAATTGTTTTGTGTATCTGTGTTTATTATTTTATCTGCATTTTAAGCAATAATTGTTTCATAATTATTTTTTTTAGTTTCTCCTTTCTGGAATTCGAAAATCTCTATCTTACGAAACTGCACCTAGAATAGTGAACTTGCGTCCAAAAGCCGTACTACCTGAGGTAAGCAGCGCTCGCATTTTCCAGGGGTCCGATGCGTGATCTGGTGCACTCCGAGCTCATGTCGCTGCTCAAGACGATGCTGCGCCGCAGCGGGGCGCGGAGCGGGCGGCGGCGCAGGGGGGCGGCGGGGCGGGCGGGGGCCGGGCGCGGGGCGCGCGAATTATTCAAGCGGCCGTCGCCACGTAATTCGCTGTACGCGGCCGGCGGTTGCCCTCGGCTTCGCTCCACGCCGGCTCGCCGTCATTCACATCCGCAACCCCTCCACGCTGCTACCCATTCACGCTCCCAGCCTCTCCGCGCCCCTCTCTCGCGCATTCGCTCACCTCTCCCGCGCCCTTCTTCCAGCTCTCGCAGCCCTCTCCGCGCCCCCTCTCCCGCCCTCTCCCGCGCCCTCTCCAGCCGCTCTCGCCGCGCCCTCTCCCGCGCCCTCTCCGCGCCCTCTCCGCGCCCTCCCTCGCGCCTCTTCGCGCCTCTCTCGCCCTCTCTCGCGCCCTGCTCTGGCGCTCGCGGCCCTCTCTCGCGCCCTCTCTCGCGCTCTCTCTCTTCGCGCACTCTCGGCCCTCTGGCCCCTTCGCCCCTTCCCCCTCGCTCCCTCCCGCCCTCCGCCCTCTCTCCGCCCTCTCTCGCGCCCCCTCTCTCGCGCCCTCTCCTCGCGCCTCTCTCGCGCCCTCTCTCGCGCCGTCTCTCGCGCCTCTCTCGCGCCTCTCTCGTCGCTCCGCGCCTCTCTCGCCCCCTCGCCTCTCGCCCTCTCGCGCTCTCTCCCCCTCTCTCCCGCCTCTCTGCGTCTCTGCCTCCTCGCCTTCGCGTCTCTCGCCGTCTCTCGTCCTCTCGCGCCTCTCTCACCTTGCTTCTGCCTCTCGCCTTCTCGCTTCCTGCCCTCGCTCCTTTCCCGACCTCCTTCGCACTGTCTCACTGTGCCATCCTGCGCCCTCTCGCTTCCTCACGCGCCCTTCCCTGCTCTGCTGCATCTCTTGCGACCCTCCTTTTTCTACCTCGCACTTCCCCTCGCTCCCCTCCCATCGCCTCCCTCCCTGCCGCATCCTCACACGCTTGCTGCACTCTCTCGCGCCTTTTCCCTCGTGCCTCACATACCCGGTACCTTCCTCTCTCCTTTCTCTCCTCTCTCTCCTCTCTACTCTGCATCTCTTCGCCTCCTCGCGGCGTCTCGTGCTGTCCCGCGTCTCCCCGCCCTTACGCGCCTTTTCCATGGCCACTCACCTGCTCTCTGCATCCTACCGCCTTCGCGTTCCTTCGTGTCTTCCTAACTTGACTGTTCTTCCCACTGGCTGCGGGTCAGAGCATTTATGTAATGTGCCCTCTTGAAGGTCTGGTGAGAGGTCGCGACAAGGCAAGTATATCGAAACTAGCTACAATAATCCCAGGTCAATTCAGCCACCTTTTCCTTCGAAGACTATTTCTTAGCGCCCAGGATTCTTTGATGTAATCTTCTTAGTTCTTCTCCAATCAACACAAACGATGCTGACGCAGTACCGGTCAAAGCTATCTGTTGTAACTGTAACGCAATTAGAGACGTGCCTTCTCCTCTCTTCCTTTATTATGTGCCAATGCGTCCCCCTCCTGTTGCAGTCACTCTCATATTCTGCTACCTCACACTCCTGATGTAAAACTACCAGTTTCTCCTTACGTCCTCTCGCACCTTCTGTTCTTCCGGTTCTCCTGCGCAGTCCGCGTAAGTCATTCCTTGACTCACACTCGCACTTTATCTCCCTTCGTTCTTCATGTGTCTCTGATCCATTTCCCCAATTTTCCTTTGCGCTCTTCAAACCCTTTGCTTCGGCTTCTCTATGTTTCATGCCTCGTCTTCTCTTGTCCTAGTTTCGTATTATCTTCTACCTCCTCACTCGCTCCCGATTCTGCGTACCACTTTGTCCTGTTTGTCCTCACTTCCAACTCCCACCTGTCGTCATAAATTCTTTTACCCCCACCTCCCTCACTAGCGTTCCCTTGACTTTTAATAGGATGGCCGGATTCTTCGCGCCCTCCCATGTTGTTTGCAGATCTCCTTGTAGCCGTTCTAATTTCGTTTGTCAATCCATTTTTGTAAGCACTGCGGACTTTCCTACTTCTCGCGCGGAGCTAAATAATTCGCTTTTGTGGGGCCTCCGGTGTGCACGACTATCTCCCGAGATGCCCAAGTGGGTTGGTAGGGCGGTAGTAGCGGCCGCCCAAACCTTTAAGAGATGGGAGCATGTTCCGGCATAGACTGTAAAACTTCCGTTTGGCTCTCGCGGACCGGGGCGGGAGATCCGCAGTTCCCCTATGACGCGGCGGTGGATCCGCGGGCGTTCACATACCGGAGCGTCTTACTGACTCAGGTTTGGTGACAGTTGTCGCCCGTCCTGAAGAGCTTTAGGGCCTCATCAGACCGGCGCGGGAGATCCGCCGGGGCGCGGAAAGTTCCCGCTAGACGCGGCAGCGGAATCCGCGGGCCGTTCACAGCGGAGCGTCAATTAACTCAGCGTTTGGGGACAGTTTTCGCCCGTCTGAGAGAGCTTTAGGCTCGATAGCCGGCGGGAATCGCGCGCGCGGGTCGGCGCGGAAGTTCCCCGCTAGACGCGCAGCGGAATCCGCGGGGCCTTCACACCGGGGCGTCAATTATGCTCAGCGTTTGGTTGACAGTGTCGCCCTTCTAGGAGAGCTTTAGGCTCGACAGACCGGCGCGGGAGAATCCGCTGCGGGTCGGCGCGGAAGTTCCCGCGCTAGACGCGGCACGGAATCCGCGGCCGTTCACACACGGAGCGTCAATTATGACTCAGTGTTCTGCATTTCGCCGTCTGAGAGATCTTAGGCTCATCAACCGCCGGATCGCACGTGGTGCGGCGCGCGGGATTCCGCGCTGCCGGCGCGAATCCGCAGGACCTCACACCGAGCGCAATTACTCTGCGTTTGTGACCGTGTCCTCACGACAATGAAAGCAAGAGAGCTCGATCCAGAGGGGGCGAAGACTCCCAAGAGCGGACTCCATGAAACTCGACGGCAGCAGTCGAATCGCGTCCAACTGCGTTCCAAATCCGCAGTAAGAAAACTCTGCTAATCCGCTGCCGCGCAATCTGAACGTGCTCATAAGGCAACACGTGACGCGAAATTTCCACTGCGGCCATTCCGCGTAGACTGCGTCTTCCGCCGCTGGTCTGTGGAGCCTTTAGGCCGTATTGCGGAAGTTCACGTTACAAGTTCACGACTCTGTGCTTGTTGTGGATCGCGATGTACATAAACATTTGTTATCAGATTAATGCCTTTCTTACACAGACTGCGAACTACAGTGCAAACTCGTAACCAATAAGCAAAGACAAGTATTTGGGAGAAATACCTCCAGGAGAAATACCCAAAAAATGAGATCGTTCCCATTACCAAACAAGTTGAAGCTCGCAAATCATTTAATAAAAAGTCCTCATTCTCACCGGGTCCTACACACACAATCAGTAGGAGTTTACACTCAAAGGCTTGTGTTTTTACCAGAACTGCAGTGTAGGCTATAAAACGCAAGAAGGTATTTTTAAACATGTGGCATTATACCTGTAGTGAAAGAAGGCAGCAACATGATTGGTATATTGAGGGGAGTTTGGGGAAACTTTTAAAGCTTTGTGCACAACGTTTTTGTAGTTGTGAGTTGGTTTGATAAAAGCATTATGTTGGGATGGGCACATTTCAGTACTTCGTTTAGTGTTGTGTTTGTTTGACTGGGTCTGAAGTTAACGTTGGGCATAACTTTGTTTTACAGGATTACTTACTTTGGATTTTGCATAAGAATTTTGCGGTTATCCGATTGTGGTTTGCGAACTAAATGACTTATAAAAACGATCAGTCGCCAATAATTGACCCAATGACCTATATCTAAAATACTTTGTACAATAAACATATAGGCAGATTTGTAAGCAACACCTTTGGACCAATGTGGTACCTTTATCTCTCTTTGGGGGTGGGGGTGGGGGCAGGGCACACCCACGCAACCGCACTGCGTCAACGGCGGACTGCCTAGTTTCCCCCACGCGCCCTGCATTAAGCACGGCTCCCGAATACAGAGCGAACGTAAACACGTGTAGAGCAGTGCAGATCCACTGGCCGGGGAAACTCCTTATCCACCACACCAAATCACGACGTGGAATATTCTACACCTCATTAAATACCACGAAAAAAAATCATCTTTACTTTCCAGTCGTTTCAGTAAGGATTAGTTTCACATGTTTTTTTACACGCATATGTACCACCGTGTTCTTTTAAACGAGTGGTCAATTTTTCAGATAAGAAATTTGTGTCTTCCGGGAAAACCTTTACAAGCTATTTCGGTATACAGAGGAAGCTTTATTTACCATATCCGTTTACTACACTTTATTTTGAGACTGTTGGGGGAAATAACTTGAAAGTCGTAAAGAAACGTAACGATCTGTATGTTGTAATACTTCACCACAGTATCGACCACCAGTAGAGAGTAGTAGATGTTGTCGAGAATTGGAAGGTTTAATAAAATTTCATTTTGATAGTTCGTCAACGTTTGAGCATTCGACAACGTTTTTATATAATCAGGACTGATGGTACACAACAATTGTGTATGCTTTAAAATTACAGCAAAATCATAACTACCGCAAACATCAATAACGCTATCCTATAGTACACAGTGGAAAGTCTTCTACTTTGAACAACAAATAGAATCCAAAACAATACACGTTACTTTCAGTGAATCTCCTTATATATGGTTCTCCTCTATCACATCGAAGCGTTACATAAGATCAATTCTCAAATATCCGAAAAGTATAAAAGTAAACCAATGTAAAGTCACAAGCAACTTGTCATCAATATTGACAAGTCGACTACAGGAGAAACTTGAAAATTACATCTTCTTTTTCATTCACTGTTTCCTTTGTCATAAAATATTGGAAACGTATGAGAAGAATAAAACAATCGCATTTTAAATTATCAGGTTTGCACATATTTCGCCTTTCATACGCTGAAAATGGTCATTTTCTGCGGAGAAAGATCGCACTTGATTAAGGCACTCGTCCCCCAACTTAACGTACCGAGAATACCCTTCCTAGTTTTCGTTGCACAATCACAACGTAGTAGTAGAACGCATAAATTCGTAATACCAAGTCCCAGAAACGACGTCCGTCTAGAACGCGACGCACTGGCTTCAGAGCGAAAGAAGTTAGTCACGTGTTTTATTCACGGCATGGAGGATTCGCAGCAAGCGAGACGAGGCAACTCCGAAAACTGCAGTGCAGACAGCCACACGGTCGAGCAATCGATAGCACCCGCGTCTGATTCAGATTTTATATCCTGTCCGAGTCCCGAGGAAGGGTGAATTAATCATTCTTCTGCACCGAAATTCAGTAACTTCAATTGCAAAGAGAGGAATACCATAAAATGGTTGAAAATCAGAGACAAAGGCACATGTTAGGAACAGATGGTTCATCTCGCCAAGCATGGTGTAGTGTTACGATGGGAGTCGCTAATACGGCCATAACGTCCTCAGCTGAATGCCTACTATTTATGAGTGAGACACAGACGATTAAATGATACGTATTTTTAATAACGATGAAATGGTACGTCGATGAAACGATTAAATGATATGTATTTTTAATAACGATGAAATGGTACGTCGATGAAACGATTAAATGATACGTATTTTTAATAACGAGAATACCCTAAATATATATTAAATGATACGTTGATCGCAGTATCGTAGCCTGATTTTTCGCTTAGAGTATGTAACCCGAGAAATGAAAAAATAATTTAATACTCCTAAATAGTGCCATTCACCAATACCATTCCTGACAATTTGGTCCATTAGAGTACACAAGTATTTGGTATATTTAAAATAAAAACAGACACAGTCAAAGTAGTAATGATTCATGTACTTCATGCATTGGTTGAAGATTAGAAAAGTTCATGACCAAGCAAACTATAACTGCAAGCCCTGATACTTTAAGAATAAAAGCACTCTCAATTACAATTATTTTTTAAATTGTTCAATACACATCATTACAGACGCATTGGAATTGGCATAATTTATAAAAGGGAACGCATTGCTCTATAGTACAAAACGAAACACTAGGAAAGAGAAAATGCACTTCTCAGGTTGAGAAGACCGGAATACGGCGTGGAGAAATCTATGAGCTATCCACACGTACCTCCTTAACCCATGGCTGCGGGGCTGGGACGTCGCTGGTAGGCCTGAGCCAGTTCACGGGCTGTCGCGCCAAGTACACATACATACAATATCCAACTAACAACGCGCAACGGAGTAACAAGTCCGTTCCTTCGCGCAAATAGAACTCCGCACCTGCGTTTTCACATCCAACCCATATCAGGGGCGGATCCAGTCAATCATTTGTGTGTGTGAGTGGGGGAGGGGGGCATCAAAATGTTTTTTTTTGTTAAATAAAACATATGTTATTATATTGTATTTTTGTAATGTATAGATGATACTACAAAATTACGTGGTAGGGGCATCAAATATTTTTGTTAAATATTAAACATACGTTATTATAATGCATTTTTGTAATGTATAAATGACACTACTATATTATTTTTTTTAAATAATTACACAATTCCAACATAAATATTTCAATCAATTTTGCCTCAACTCTAGGCCTTTGGTGGTGGGGCCATGGCCTACCCTTTCCTCAACCAAATGAATATCGGTCGTAAACTCCATGTTAAAGGTTATTTTCAGCTATAAAATTTCGCCCACCCGATTGAAGTCTATAGAAGTCTATGTGATGGTTAAGATTTGTGCAGGTGGTAAGGAGTTACATGCGATTTTATACCCGAAAACAGATTTGTGTCTGTATGGATGTGTCACATATATCGTATTAGATGCATCCCATCGCCGTCTGATGTCGCCCCCTCCATCGCTTTCCGCCCATGGGAAGGCGCACGTGGCCGCCTCCTGGGAGGCGAAGCGACGGACGTGGCACGTGGCGGCGACAGCCACGCCCTGCGGAAGTGAGGGGAAGCAGGAAGGAGGCGTCGCGGCCGATGAGCGATGGGACAGATCCGCGTGGGAGCTCGCGGCAGCGGCTCGCACGCAGAGCGCGCTAGATCCCACCGCCGATCTGGGCGCCTCGATTCAACGCGGCGGCGATGGTGAAACGGTTAGCGTACCGGACTGTTGACAGCCTAAATGTTGGCGGTTCAAACCCGATCGAAGAGGTGGATTTGTAAAAATCCTTCGTGGTCGCACTCCTTCGGAGGTGAAAGTAAAGCGGCGTGTCGCATGTATAAAGATTTCTTGCATGAAAAATCCTCAGCTAAATGACTCCTCTGAGCTAAATTCAAATCGTCTGTTCTCGCCCAAGAAATACCTCCTTTCTCTGCTGGTTGGTGAACGGGGCGTAGCGAAATTTGCGTGGTCAGAAGGAAGAGCGGGCCTGATGGCCCAAGTCTCGCCACGTAAAATAAGGCATTAACTCAATTCAATTCAATTCAGAACGCGGAGGGGAAGCGGGAGATGCAGTAGGCGCGCAGATGTGCGCAGCCTAAAACAAGAGCGAAGCAACTACATTCCTGGGCCCAACTTAAACTGTATTATTGGATCCTATGACTCCTCATTTTATTACGAAACTTACATATAAATAAAAGCGAATGTGCGTATGTCTGTATCACATTGACCCAAAACCTACTCAACCAATTTCTCGGAAATTTTCATAGTATGTTATTATTAGTATGGGGAGATTTTAAAAAGTGGTTTGAATGAAATCGGATACGTAGGTGCGTTGTTGATGATTTACGCGTTTATAACTAACGAACCCTTAAACAGAAGCTTTACGCAACCCGCAGTAACGTCAAGTCTACTGCTGCATGTTCAGCCCAACGATTATGAAATATCAGCCGGAATTATTACTTAAATATTATCTGGAACAAGTAAATACCAATTTCTCTAAGACAGTGTCGTAGCTAACGCATGCGCAAACTTAAGGGAGAACGTTTTAACAATAAGATACATGATAACCATGTCCGAACTAGGGCCTAGTACACACTCATACTCGCAACAAAGTAATCTATTAGAATTTTTACAGAACGTAACGAAAAAAAGCGATTAAC
Source organism: Gryllus bimaculatus (assembly GCA_017312745.1). Lineage (NCBI taxonomy): Eukaryota > Metazoa > Arthropoda > Insecta > Orthoptera > Gryllidae > Gryllus > Gryllus bimaculatus. Next base: position 1,114,923 of record BOPP01000044.1, read on the forward strand.
AATCACGTGACCAGTAACGTGTGATCCATTTCCACAAATGTATAAGATTTCCACAAATTGCCAGGTTAAGAAAGGGGAAATTAAGGACTGAATGTATTTAAAGAAATAAAAATGTTTATTGCATAAGGCAACAGAGCTCCTTTCAAAATTTCTGAGGGGCTTCTCTCTTACTGACACCTCTTATGCGAATGCCTATGATTAACCATGAAAAATATCCAATTGGTACAATGGTATGAGTGTTACAATTTGACCGCACGTGGAAATCACCATACGTTGAAAACTGAAGAACTTATTTCCAAAGTGAGGTATCTCAATTACGGTTTGTTTTCTACTTTTGCGTATTAATATAGATTTAAAACGCTTCTCCATCATGATGATATAGTGTTCAAATATGATATAGGGTTCAAAAATGCCGATTCTCATTCATTAAACCCGTTGAAGTCAATCTTTAACTTAAAGGTTGAATTCGAATTTGTACTCTTCCATTTTAAAATTAACTGTATTCCTTGGAGCCACGTCACCTTGGAAGTAAACTCTTGAATTTGTCAGCGGGGTTCCATTTGATACCGCCGTCTCCGGCTGTGCCTCTAGGTTCAACTTCCCCCTCATCGTTCAACTTGGTGTCTCCGTGCTGTTGATTCTCTTCCAGCACGACAGGAAACGAGAAGGACAGGGACAGAGAAGGTGTGGGAATTATCCTTTCTGCGTCTCCATTTCTCCACACACCGCTGAAAAGCAAAATTTAACGGAACCACTTAGAAAAAGACATTTCATTGCGCATACGATCCCATTTTGACAAATGTACTCCCACCGTATCTAAAGGTCGCCTTAGTTAAATGTGTCACCACGCGTTTGATATCGGTGACAACTGATCCTTTTGGAACACGATTGTGTCAGACACATACGGGACCAATCGCATGGCATCAGTTGATAATCGCAAAAGCTTTCGCACCCGCCTGAATCGCGAACTCGTTGACGGACTGTTGAGTGGACAGTTTGGATGGAATCTCTTCCCCTACAGTTCGCAATACAATATACCATATCCTCACAATTTTGTATAAAGCTGATACAAGAGATACAGCCAGAATTATCGACGCAACGCTTTTGCAGTCCCCCAAAAAATGGTCCAAATTTCATTATATCTCAAGACAAGTCGAAAAAAAGTGGCGACTCTTCATTAAGGGTTCTAGGGTGGCATCCTCGCCAGAAGAAAAACACGGGAAAAGTTAAAGAACGAACGTACACCATATCAAGAAGTTTCTTTGTGCATTCCACAAATATCAAAATGTTGAGGAAGAAGTTAATTTCCGTGAAAGCGATGATAATTTATTTTGGAATCGATAATCGCGTTACCGACAGAACCCGATGCGAAGGGAAGTTTGAGAGAGTGATACTGTAGAGTTGAGAGGAGAAGGGATCGTACGGCAGAGCCAGCAACTATTAAGTAAGCCAAAGGTTTCAATAGTTTCATTTGATTTCATTAATTATTACCTATTTGTTTACTGAAATTACATTAAAAAGGTCTCATGTTCGTGAGTACAACTGTATCTTTCGTTTTCAACATAAAAGTGAAACGTTATGATTTTTCGAAAATTGGGAAAGTTCGAAATAATGCAAGAAAGTATGTGCTGCTGGGACACCACTAGTTAACTACGCAGTACATTTAAAGGTACCGGACCGTCCACACTTGTTCATGCAGGAAATGATGTTGCAGGACCCTCTCCGACAGGTCTCGTCGTGAGGTGCGAGAGGTACGTCGACAGGTCTCGTCGTATCAGTTACCCGCAGAATCGCCCAAAAGCTTCGCTTGGAAAGTTGTAAGGAGCCCTTCTCCTTTGCCTGAGAGATTGATTGTTAGTGATTCCGGGCGTGTCAACGGATAAGAATTTTCTCCCGTAAGTGTAGTGAAAGTTGTCTCCTCGAAAGGTGGCGTTGATCTTCCCCCATCTGGGGAAGATCAGACGTGGACCTACCGTCGGGTAGCGGGTTTTCCCCAACGAGGATTCTCCCACAAGTGGGGCACCGCCCCAGCCGGGACAACCTCTAAGCTCACGACCTATCTCTCGGCGTATGATATTGTAGGTCATGTAAGGGTGTGTACGTAAAGGGTAAGAATAGGACAAGGAAGAGCTGGCGGTCAGAAGTACTACGGTGACATCAGTTGGTACCCTAAGGCATCTCTCCCGGTCCACTTGACAGACGTAATCTACAACTAGGAACGCCCAAAAGATGGGAGGAGCTAGGCTACTTGCTCCAGGCGCTGTCTTAATTAGGAGCCCCAATTCTTTCCTTTTAAAACAAATAAAAAATATTTACTTCTAAATAATATTAACCACTAAGTTATTCATTATGCATAGAGATGAATTCGGTTTATTGGGGACCTAACTTTTGTTTGAAGTAGGGGTACCCCATACATTACTGCCCCAAGCCCCGTTTTCTAAAGGCGTCCCTGTCTAAAACACACTGCCGTACAAATCACAAGTTCGCTGATTTAACCCGAATTTGAAGAGGTGGGTTTTCATTCAGCGAAAAATACACAGTTTAACAAATCATTCTTGTGTGATAAAATATAGTAGAATACTGACTAAACACCGGATATAATTTAATACTGAGACAATATCCGTCCTAATCAATCTCATATTCGCTCGGCCCGGGAATTGCACAAATAACCAATCAATGCAGCCGAGAGCATTTTTGTGTTGGTCGTTGGCAAATAATAGGAGAGTCAACCTTAGTTCTGTTGACCTAGAGGTGCTACAACATTCCTAACAATATATGGCACGGTGGAACAAAGAGCAGATTATCAAATCCAAAGAATCAGGCACAAAAATATGGTATTAGGTATTCCAATGACATTATAAATATGAGGATTTGGAAAATCAAATGGAAATGCCATTTACCTGCGAATTACTGAAAATTGTGAACACCATTTGTTGGCAGGAAAGTCCCACTGGCTTATTTCCGTTTTATAACAAACATAGGTGTTGCGAATTCGTAATGAAACGCTTATTATCCTCAAATGTTTTTCAAGTCACAAAAATCAACCCTCATTACTCGATAATACTGCTTCAAATTGAGGAAAAGAAAGTCTGAAAATATATTTTTTTGACACCCAGAAAACGTGAAAGAAATTGAACGGTTTGTAAGTTCAAAGAGATCTTGAAAAATTCACGTGTGAAAAAAAGAATAATGGCGCAGGAGTATCATGAGACATGCAAGAAATATTGTATTCCCTTGGATGTCCTGAATTTTCCTTCCTGCATCTTTACGTAATTTTTTGTTCTGTTTTAAAATTAATGATGCTAAATTAACGAAATCAAAGATACGGGATAATTATAATAAGTCATCTACAGTTCTTAACGTTTTTGTTGTTAAATATTTAAATAAAATAAAGGATAGAAAGTATTATGAAGCTGTGTGAATACTACTCTGACTTGGATGGAAGTTTCTTTTATTCGTCAATTTCCCTTCCTTTTTCTTTTTAATATTTTTCTGCGTGTATATAAAGTAAAACGAATTTCAACACTGACCTACCACCACCTTCCAAAAGCGGAAAGGTCAAGTACGACCAAGCACTTTAAATTAGATTATTTTAATAAAAAATAAGACCAATATATTAATGAATTCCCTAGGTATTTAAATGTAAAGAGCCTACACAATGCCTACGAAAAAAAAATTCCAGAATTGTGTACTTGCGTTATGTTATAATGTAATAAATTATTTAATGTACATATAAACAATTTACAAATGTACTCACCACAGCCGTCTGCACACATTTTACATTTATTTCATCGTCAGGAATTGGAACGCCAACTCACCTGTGAAAAAAGAATAGGTATTAAATTTTAAGAATAATTAAAAATAGACTAATGTAAACATACGTGAGACTACAAATTTGCAGTAACGTATATCAAGAATATGAAAAAGTTTGAGAAAATGTGTTACAGCAAAGCTTGTTATAATAACATTTGCCGCAACATGTAACGGGAATTTGGAAGAATACAACGAAAAAAAGACAAAAATCGATAAGAAGTTCCGCTCAGGCACAATAACATTCTAAGTGAACATACACTAAAGTTGGAATAATCGATCACTCTGATGACAACATTATGAATTAAAAAACCTTTTGCTAAGCTCATAGGGGTTTGCACAGCACCTCTTGACAGATGTACGGATTTATATTCAGTATGACTCTGACGTAAATGACACACAACAGCGAATCTAGTTTTTTAAATTATTTTTTTCCTAAGTCTTTTTCCAGTCGACAGCCAGATACCCTGTACGTTCCGAAGAGACACATATTCGACCATACACTAGGGACAAACACACTTGCGATGTCCTCTAATCTGGGATCAGCTGAACGACAGGCCCTCTGCTACATGAGAGACAAGGGACAAACAACCATGTCCAAGGCAGGACTGGACCCCACAACCCTTCGGACCGAACCGCCAAGTCGGTACATGCTTTTAGCCACTTCGGCCATTCAGATCGGTCGAAATAAGTTTTTTATCAGCTAATTACTAAATGCATCAGTCACATTCTTATTTGCCTAGGCGAAAGAGTGAGCATGCATTGGATGTTTTCGATTAGTGTACAGCCCCTTGTCATTAGAGTGAATAAGGAGCATCTTGGAATATCGTAAATGCAAAATATTAAATAGGTTACAGACACGGCAACTTCAAACATGCCCTTGGCAAGGAAGTGTTGTAATTAATTATTCAATTCCCAACAAAAAATTGATACTCTGTAGCGCAGTCGAATGACGTATGTGCAAACGTGGGCTGCATGCGATCATGTGTACGAGTACATGTGTGCTTGCCGCATGAGGAGTTTGCATGAGGCATGAACTGGTTTATTCAGGTTCGCTGTAGGACAAAATGTTTGGCCAAATGTTGCTGCCAAACAAAAAGGGGCGTGGTGCCAATTTGATCACGGGAAGTAGTACTCATCGCATTATTTGATAACTGTTCTCTCGCTCTCTCTCGCCCTTTACCCCTCTCGCTCTCTACCTCTCTCGCTCTCTACCTCTCTCGCTCTCTATCTCTCTCGCTCTATCTCTCTCGCTCTATCTCTCTCGCTCTATCTCTCTAAAAATATTTGGAGCATTTTTGAGAAAAATTTGAAAATATTGACGCTTCCTTAAACATACCAGCAAAAAAATCAAAATATTCGTTTCAAACTCACAGAGCCTCGAGTTCGACCAGGTCTATTGGGAAATATACATTTTAGAAAATATCGTCTGGTCAGTTTAGGCATAGCACATACTAGTTATCATTTTGCCTTCAGTCAACGTGAATTCTGACTGCGGAACGAGTTAGAGGAAGTAATTTATTACATACTGGAGTAAGATTTATTCAATTTTCGACCCTAGGTCCCCACAATGCGGGAAGAAAACAAAGGATGTTTTGTAAACATTGTGAACCACCTCCGTGCGATTTCGTGGTGAAGTTCCAAAGCAATTAGCCAACACTTTTATTAATGTTTCAGAGAATTCTAATGAATTCTGAAATGAATGTAATTGGAGAGTAACAAGAAACAACAAAAAGATGATTTCTATGAAGATCAACTGTGTATATTAATCTACGTATTTCAATGTTCGTAGTAAGCAGTGGAATAACACTGACATGAACGAGCAAATTACCCCTTCCTCCCCCCTCAGAATTTTAATTAGCAGTCACTGGATATCAACATAAATTTGAATCTGAAACTTTAGACACCCCACAAGTGACAAAGACAAAGGCGTTCACAGAGATACGGTGGCCAGTCATTTGCTACCACGATGACTAGAATGATAAGTGAACGCTTCTGTTATCGAAATGGCCCCACGCATTTTAATAATTTTATCGATGGGTCAAAGCGATGAGAGTGAATACCACATACGCACACGGTATATTTCACAAAATTGAACTGTGTAGTGCGTTCAAGGATCGGAACTATCTCGTGTTATATAAGAAATCATTAAACTCAGCATTAACCAATGTTTTCCCATTCCTATAAATCTTCATGGTAAGAATAGAAGCTCCTCCTCTTATTTTTGTGTTATATTCATTGCTACTCTGCGGTGTTATAACAACATCAAAACATTCGCCAGTGGAGATGTAACGATCTTCATTTCTGCCATGAATTTAGATACGCTCCTTTAGTAGTCTAGGTAACCGTGGAATAGGGGGAGACCCTTTTGTAGTATAGTAGTACCTTTGCCTTGTATAGTAGAAATATTTTATACAGAGGGGGAGCGAAGAATCTCTTCAGTTCCCCACCCTGGCTGCGGTCTGCGCATCTATGCCTTCCGGTACACAGATAAGAGCTACATGAAAGAGGGACAACCGCTGTTGACGGCACAAAAGGAAGGAGAGGGAGGAGAGGAGGCCCAGGATAAGGAAAAAGAAGATACCACCTTAAAAATTTCCTCGAGCCGCCTAAATTTATTGTAGCCAGTTCACTGGCGAATAGATGGTCGTTAAGATTTAAGGTTTCGGTTGCAAATTTGCGACTAGGAAGAACAAAATTTACTTTATTTCTGAAGATCAAAATGTGTACCAAATATTTTTTTCTTCCTTAAAACTCTTAGGTTCCAACTATAGACTTGTCGGTTCTAATATGTATCGTTGTCTTCTACTCTGTATTGTATTAGTAAGTATTATTTTCAATGATCTGACGGAGAAGCAAGTCTTAAATCCAAACCTTACATCGTATAGATTTTCTTTCGTTTCACCCAACTCTGGGGGCGACGTGACTCCGTGAGAATGCAGTCCAAACTCATTGCCAACACCATAGAAGCCACTAGGAAAATTGACAATAGTATTCAGTGTTTAGAACGACCCTACAGTGAACAGTACGATACCTCCGTATGCAAGAGAAGAAATAGTAAATATTGTAGGTTGTATTTGACATGTGAAGACAAATATTTTCGATAGTGCTTTTGCAAAATACACTTTCCTATACAAGTTGTTCTGTTGTGAATATTAGTAGCATTATCATCATTATCTTTTTTCTTTGCGAATTGGCCTTTCTATGCGCACGAGCCGCGCACCATGGCAGCTTACCCACCAAGGCCCTGTCATATTTTTTCATGGAGGAATGAATCACGTACAGTTTTTGATTAGGCGAGAATTCAGCATATGCCGCAGTTCGACGTTTTACGCCCACTTTTAAACATCCCAGAGGCGGGATCTATTTTAAACCCTGCGACTTTGGCGTCCGAGAACCGCTACGGACTAATGGCCTTAATGAGCTCGCCATCGAGGCATTTAACTATTATTAATTAGCTATTATTATTATTATTTTATTATTAATTATTATAATTATGATTATATCGTTTTTGCAGTTCAATCAGACGATCTTCTTATAGAAACATGGTCGATTGTTAAGCCTGCTTGAGTTTGGTTGGCTTAAGAATCTCTTTCCAGGGAATATTGCGACTGGGGAGGGGAATATTACCTGTCCACTGGATCTAGTCGCATCAAGTCGTTACATGACTCTCTGAAGTTGCTGGTCGGCATCCGAGACTAAGATAATATATGTATAATTATAATTTTTTATTATTATTTTATTATTTTATAGTATTTATTATTATATTTATATTATTATATAATATTATGTATATTTATTATATTATTATGATTAATTCATATAATTATATTCTTTTAATTAAATTAGATTTAATAGTTACTATGTAGACTCGAGACGCATCAGAATGCTGAGCACATAACAGAGATTCTAATCGCACGTTCCCACCATCCTTATAATGAGCGTCGGCTAACCGTATTGTTTGCACATCATAGT
>BOPP01000044.1:1137475-1147759 GCA_017312745.1 Gryllus bimaculatus
TATATATATATATATAAAGCAAGATTTGTAATTGTTGATATGTTTCCACTAAAATTTAAAGATAAATATGTGAAAGAATATAGGGAATTGTGTAAGTTGCGAGATGTTTTGAATGTACCGAATACTAATTTTGTGTATGTTCGTATGCAGCCTTTGTTACGTAGCTTGCAGGTAGTAATTTGTTTCTTACCTAGATGAAGACGTGGATTGCGCCACAAGTAAAAGCGCTGTATGCGTTGACAAACGAGATCTACGATAACAGGTCAACCAACACTGTCGCATACGTTTAATATAATGCAAGGCTTCGTGGTTCTTCATGGGCAGCAATTACATGGTGATAAGTTGGTGACAATATAGTCAGACTTTCATCAAAATCGTCCTGTAATGAATAAGTTAATGGACGTAAAACAGCGCAACAACAATGAGCTACTTTCCAGGAAGTCTGGATTACAATATTATCTGCGCAGGAATCTTAGATGAGGACGACATATCTTCAGAATGTCGTGTGAAATGGCGTGACACCTCACTTCCATTAGGGAAAATTAGAAATAATTACAAAAATTTATTAAGACGTCTTTGGTAGTTTTAGTAGTTATCACTCTCCCTTCGCCTCCACGTTCGGCTGTCTCCGCTTGCTCGCACAATGTAGCAATGTTTCGGTCCTTTCCCCAGATGGGATGCATCGATGTGCAGCGCTACTTCCTATCGATGTGCGTCGACTGAAAGGGTCTGTCTTAACAATGTCACCTTGCACAAATCGAAAGAGTAATGCTTGTTCGTGTTTCGTACGCTACTCACATCCCAGGCAGGATATCCACAATATACAGCATTGTTCGTGCATTCCAGGAAATCATGCGGCGATCATAAAACAAGAGGACATGTTTGTCATGTATGACATGGAATTATCATGCATGGAACATGCAATATTGTCTCGCAGGAGTTCGATCTGGTGTGTGTGTGTAGGGGGGAGGGGGGAAGGTTCAAAAACACGTTGAGGATCTAGGTGATTTTAAATAGTTTTTTTCAAATATTATGATAATGTATGAGATAACAACAAAATGAAGTTTATCACGTTAATTCAATTCACGTTACATTTTAGTTAAACATTTTTTAATTAATACATTTCTTTTACATTAATATACAATGATTCTTGACCCGTTGTAATTACCTCTAGTGGTTCTTGAGTTCGGGTACAATTGGACTACTAGACACTAGACACATTTACAGTTATTTATTTCAAATGGTATTTAAAAAATGATGATATGATTATGGGAGATGGGGGGAGGGGTACGACATTCGTAATCATGCCCCTGCATCGACTTCTACACAGGCTCGTGCATCATGAAGTGGATTTTCAGACAACGTCCGAAATGTGTTCACATGATGTTCGATGAGCACGACATGAAAACAAGATTCGATAAAATAATATCTGCGAAAATAAAGAATGGCTGAAAATCGCAAGCTCGTTTTAAGAATTTCGAGAAAAGTAATCAATTTTAGGAGAATAAACATCAAGAGCCTTTCCTACCAAGCTGTTATAATGAAATGAAATAAAAATGTTTCCAAAATACGTTATATTAATTATAAAACAGTTGCTCTGAACACTTTGTATTGCATTGGAAATTAAAATGAAAATTGAAATGTAATTTCCATTTACATGATGAAAATAGTCTAGCTCCAATTTTGATATAAAAGAGAGTACACTACCATTTAATTAGGAACCTGCCATTCTAAGATAATTTTCGGTAATAATACATTTTCTGAACTTTTTAATATTATTTCCTGTTTTACAAACCACCCATTTCGCTAAATAATTTTAGGGCAATTTTAGGGCACGATTGTTTGATTTAATGAATTTTTCCTGTATTTAAAAGGAAAGACGCTTAATCATTATCTAGCTGGACCATTTGTTTCCATAACAATATAAACAAATGAATTTTGCCAGTGATTTGTTGTATAGTCAAGAGAGATTTGGTTCACCTAGTTCTAGTAGTATTCTCTACATACGTACGTGGTTTCAGTGTTAAAATGTTTATATATTACGTAAATAATAGCGACAAGAATTAAATGGATTATCTATTAACATTAAACTGTGGCTATTCTTTTTTTCAGATATTTTAAAAATAAGATAAAAGCTGTACAGAATGTCTTTGAGGGAAGACCCAGTAGAAGTTTTCCAATCATATTTCATGGTGCTTAGCGATTTAGCAACAAGAGTTGTTCTTTGGCAGGGATATATCTTTCAAAGTAATTTCATTCCCGTCTGGGAATACGAAGTACGAATTCCGAAGGCAAGTATGAGATCCAAAGCAGTTTTATGCGAAATGTTTTTTCCATTCGTTGGGCCAAAGGAAAGACTACGAGCAGAACAGACAATATTACTTCAAGGTAAATGTTTAGAACGTTCATGTGTAGTATTTGGCTGCGTGAAACCTGCAACTCGAAATACATGGCGAACCATCATTCAATCAATCAAGAAAATAAGCAAAACCGGCAATGGATCCGGAAATCATCTGGTAATACAAACAAAATTCTTCAAAGATAACACGTTAATTTCTGTATCGTGGATAAGAATATTTTTTGTGTGAAATTAAGTAATGTAATTAATTGCCAATGAGATTTGTGTACAATTTTAAATTCTCGTAATGCATCTTAGTACATTAAGAGTATTGGTCAAGGAACGCCACTCACACAATAGTTCATATCATAAGACTGTTTCGAATTCTTTGACATTTCAAAAGAAATAAAATGTGCCAAACAAGAAATGGCACGTGTATATAAACTATGAAACTACAGAAGAATACGTAATGCCGAAAGCTTAACATAAATAAATGAAATTATTAGAGGAAGAAAACTCAGAAAAGAAGACACTCAGGAGTCTGAATAAATTAAATTCCTTGTTCCTGTACACTCAAAGGTAGATTCTCCTTTGTAATATTGACAAAATGTTTATTATTTTTGTAAGTATATCTTATCACAGCACATTACTTTCTGAAATATTAAAGCACTTTAGAAAAGCTTTTTTTTATTTGGTAATAATTTAAAATACAAAAATCAATAAATATTAGCAAAGAAAATACTTCTCCATTGCAAATAATAAATCAGTAAGTAATATTTTCCTTCAATCACTACATCAGCACTTGGATGGTTACAAAACCAAAGAGCTACAACACTATTACAGATATATAACTATTGTTTGAGTTTTATTCCGTAAGACATGGGATGGGCAAGACTATGACATTATTACTATTATTATTATAATACTTTATTAGTTGTTGCTTTACTACGATTTATTTATGTGGTATTTTACATATTAATATAATTTATTTTTATTCATTTCATTATACTTGACCACAAGGTAATTTATAAGCCGTTAACAATGTATATTGCGTAATTTTGATTCTAATCGAGGAAGAGATTAAAACAAGTATGTTAGTCATAAAACATAAATACTCAATGCAATGTGGTCGGTCATTACTAATTAGCACATTAGTCGTGAAAGTGTCTAAATGTGTTCAACGATTATTTCACTGAATTATATAAATGAATGTGAACTTATGTAATCACTTATCAATAAAACAAGCCATTAAATCACGCTACATTTTTTATAAAACCTCGACAGGTCTTTACAAATATTAAATAAAATAATCATATAAATATATAAACCTTTATTAAAATCAGAGATACTGTAGAACACCGTAAGTCCAAAATTTCGGATAATCCGCACCAAATTCGGGATGGAGGAAAAATAAATAAAATGCGTATTTATAGTGTAAAGAAAATATTTTATACTAATTACAGTAGAACTGATTATTGAAACAAATTTTCAAAATGAAACGTTTATTGTACCGGTAACTACGATGTATATCACGTTTATGTAGCAGTAATTTTCACTTACAGGAAGTTGCTAAATCGGTATCTCTTGTCGTAAGGAACTTAGATTGAATCTTGCTATGAATCCTGCGATGAAATATAGAACGCTGCACAACGTTGCATTTTGGACATTGCAAGCGATTTGTTGCATTGTGCCTAGTAAATTATACTATATGACGTATTTGTATCGTGTACCGGCGTACAAATTTTTTTTTCAGAAACTATTTCTGAAGTCCAAGACAGAGCACTTCTACTCCACAATGGGTTTGGAATACCGGGGTTCTACTGTAATACCTTTATATGCACCCATACTGACAATAATTCAATGTTTTTGATAGGTTTTTATACTCGTTTGTATTTATTCTTACACTTCAGAAAATTCCATAGATTTGGCAAGCCTGAAAACGATTGCACACTCGAATGCCAAAACATAAATATTTAGTGGTATAGAATTCGCATAATTTATGTACATTTGAATATTGATTATTTACTCTTTTACCCAAGAATTAGTTTTGCCACACGCTGCGAGTTCTTATTGTCGTCTCACCTATACGCAGAGGGCCATTGTTGGAGTTACGTATCTGATTGCATTTGTTTTGCAACTTGTATCGCTGCTTGCTGGATTATTTGTTGCTACATTTATACTACTATAATTTGAATTTTGATTATTATTAAGTGTTGAGAAGTCGTGGAAAAATTAATATTTTCCAGCTATCAATAAAGAAAGGGTCAAAGAGAGATAATATTTTTTTTAATTCAATTTTTAAAAAATGTAACAATTTGTTACGCGGGTGTAGTAAAATCGGGTTTCTTTGACCCTGCGCTATTATTTTGTCCCAAACAAAAATAATTTTGAACCATGCATGATTCAAGCTGATTGCTTTAAGATCGTAAGAATTGGATCCAAACATCCATCCATGGGCCCGAAGTACGCCTACCGACACCATGGTTGTAGTAACCACCACGAAATTTGGGGCAAAGTACCCTGCAATTGAAACAAAATACAGTCGACTGCGATAGAGCAAACTCGGATATAACTGAACTGTAGGTTACAGTATATACTCTCTGGGCTACAGTGAACCTGAGTCACAAGTCCTGTTTCACTTATAGTGTTTTCCATTCGCCGCACTCAGGGCAGCTTTCGTGTTCAATTTGACCGCTAGAGCGCACCGAGGCAAAGATACGCATGTTCCATTCGCACAATGACACGGAACCTGAGCGCACTAGGGGCGTTCTAACCTGCGCTGAGTATCTCATCAGTGCAGTCCACGGCACCGGGCCATATTGAAGTTACGTACGGAATTTATGAAGGTTGTTTTGGATTCGTGGTGAAAATGTGAAGGGAATTGATCTTTTGTCACGCAGGCACACTTCGAATGATTGAATATATCATTATGACATCAATACTGACTCCGGCCGCGGAAGCCTACCGCTCTCACTGGAGTATATCATGTTTTATAATAAATGTCTTAAAATAATTTTTGGGACTTACGCGAAATTCGAAAAACCAGTTTGTGTATTCTTAAAATTCAACCTTAAATAACGTCATGTAAACAAATTCAGTGCTATTTAGAAACTTAAATGTAGGTATGTTTCAATTTCGAAACGCTACTAAAGTAAAAAATAAAACTAGTGGTTCATGCCCTTACAAAACCATTCAAATACACGTGTCAAGAAATGGTTCTCGCACATGTATACATACGCCAGCGGAAATAATCTTTCATGTTTTTATGATTTTAAATAACCAAACAATTCTGCAAAAGTCTTTCGGTTCCAAATCTAGTGTACTATAGCAACAGATCAAGAACGGGGGTCTGTAATCTCACTGCGCAGTGCACACGCACTGACTCAGGTCTGGAATCCGTTTCATTCGTGGCTTCTCTCCACGCGTGTAGGGCAGCTCTGTTGCGGAGCGATGACGTTTTTGCCCTGCACTAGAGCGGGTTTCAGTGCAACAAATTGAAAACTCTATTACATTACAAATAAGCATAAGAATATTCAGTTAGAGTGAACTCTCGGCGATAGTGAACGTATAAAACACGTCCTGGAAATTGATTCCCTTCTGGAAATAAATATATCGCCTCAGTGCCACACATATCAATAGCCAGCTTGGAAAAAGTCGTGTCGGGCACAGGACATAATCCAAAAGTCTCTCTTCAGGTGGAGATAGCGGAGCCGGAACGTTTCGATTCAACGATCAGTTAACGCGCTGCCGCTTGCGCCACGCCGCTACCGAAAGGATCTCAAATGTTATCGTGAGTAAAAGGGCTTTCCGAGAACGGGACGTTGTTCCAACAGTGCAAGAGGCATTGAAGTGTCTAGAGTGCATTACGTACTTAGAGGTAGTGGGGAATGCCGAAACAAGTACGGAGAAAGCACGAACTCGAAAAGGATCTAGAGAAAGTATTAATGAAAAATGTACGAGGGAAACAATTAAACATTATTTTTAAGGTCAAATAAATACTTTCAAATTTTCAGTTGGTGCAATTAATGCATTTCGCTGAATCTCGATATTAATACAATTAATCCCTGTGGAGCAATTGTACTTAATTTAGACATCATTGGATATAGTGAACATCTGACATAGTCAATCAAACATGTAAGGCTCCGGAAGTTTACTGTAAGTGGAGGCGACATATCCGTTTTTACATTACGAAATTAAGTTCTGCTAAACTCATGATCGAAAGCAATGTATGTAGGCCTAGAAGGAAATCACACCGTCTACCACACATTCGTCTGTGTCACTGCAGGCCCTGTAGTCATGTGTTGCCACTAGCAACGACGATGTTTTCCGCACTTTTTCGGACGCAGTACACCAAGTTTTGTGTTAAAACACATTAAAGGGGTTAAAACCTTATTTAGGTTTAAAACCTCATGTAGGGGTATAGGTTGCTGTCCTCATGTTGATTCCCTCAAGAACGATCCACGACACAAACCTAAGAAACTTATTTTCGATCCTAACTTGGTAATTTATAAGCATAAGCCGTAAATATATTCATCAGAGAAACTCCATCAACAATAATTTGTTAGATTTGGATAATATTTCTTCCAAGAAAAAAATTTACAATCTCGATTCATTAACTTGTGCAAATTTCTGCGTTCCTCCCGCGCAATTCCGGACAATCGCGAGCTAAATCTGGACGAAACGAAAATAAACTCGCGATGAAATGTTAAAATATGCGTTTCCTTCAACTCCGTTCCACTCTATTTTCTGCTCGGCACTCGGAGCAAGTTGTGAGCGAGGGCAACACGCAGAGAGATTCCCGCAGAGGCGCCGGGCGCATCCTAATGTTCGATGCGTCCCCGACCGCACATTAAAATTCATAAATTAGCTCGTGCCTCCCGCCGATGCTAATCAGTGTTCCTTCCGGTTGGCCCGCCCCTTTAGTGTCCGCTGGGGACCAGCGACCGGCGCTCGCCGCGCCGCACCAGTCGCGGCGATGCAAAGTGGAGAGTACGGGAAGCACCGCTCGCATAGGCGACTATCAGCACGGTGTCTGAAGTTGCGAGAAAGTTCTTTCAGCATTTCGTTATGGCGTTTCACTGATTGGAAAATGACTTTCGTCATATTATTATTATTATTATTATTATTATTATTATTATTATTATTATTATTATTATTATTACTATTATTATAAATTTTGATTTACCACAAATTGCTAGCAGACATGGATGAGCCGAGGTGGATAACAGCGTGTAACGACTCTACGCTTCGGTTCGAAGAGTCGTGGGTTCGAGTCCCGCCTTGGACATGGTTGGTTGTCCCTTGCCTCTCATGTATGTGTTGTCGCGAAGGGCCTAGCGTTTTCCTACCCCAGATCAGAGGAGCCCGCAAGTGTGTTGGTGACTAGTGTATGGTGGAATGTACGTTTCATAATGACGTAAAGGGTCGTTGGCTGGATAAAACACCAAGAAAAATAATTACTAGCAAGGTTTTATTTAGCCCCGTCCGGGTGGCCGAGATCGTTATGGGCTATAGTGCCGTAGCAACCTCGGACCGAAGGATGGCGGGTTCGAGTCCCGCCTCGGGCATGGTTGTATTAGTGTTCGTCCTTTTCCCCTCTATCACCACCATTCACTACACTATTTTCTAAGTTTCTATTTTCTGGTTGAACATTACGATCACGACACAAGAGACACGTAGACATTCCATGAAGGGTGGAGAGAGGGCGACAGAAATAGGAATGGGAAACTTTAGATATCCGAGGGAAACTCTGTCATTAAGTTTATCCAACGTTGATCTTCTTGGAACACTCTAGTTCGTGTAGTATAATTTAGCCACAAACAAGCAAGCGAGAAAAGTTGCAAACAGAGGCACCCAGATAGTTCCAAGAATGCTCTTGCGCGCTCAGGCGACAATAAGCGCGGGAGAGGTGCGACGAAATAACTTCATTACATTGTCATCAGTATCTAGTATGGGACCAAGAAGATTGTCATATATACGAGACGTCCTTAACATGCTCGATTCTCTCATACACGACCGTACCATAAACGTAACTGAACGTGATGTCAAAAACTCATTTCAACTCGCCAGATGGAAAACAATAGGAAAGAAAATTAACACAAAATATTAGAAACTAATGACAATGAAAATCGTGTTTATTTTTGATGGAAAAAACATACGAGGAAGGGGCGGTGTGGAATGGGCGGGGGAAGAGGTGGGAATGAAGGTATGAGGAAGGGGTGATAAAGAAGGGGAGGAAAGCGGGAATGGAAGGGTGGATGGCGGGGAGGAAGAGCGGGTGGCGGGAAGGGGCGGGGCAGAAAGCGTTGAGAGGTAGAAGGGTGTGGGCAAGGGCGAAGAAAGAGACACACAGAGAGACAGAGGGACAGAGACACAGAGAGACTCAGAGAGAGAGAGAGAGAGAGTGACAGACACAGAAAGAGAGAGTGACAGAGACACAGAAAGAGAGAGTGACAGAGACACAGAAAGAGAGAGTGACAGACAGAGAGAGAGTGAAAGAGGCACAGACACAGAGAGTGGCAGAGGCACAGAGAGTGACAGAGACACAGACACAAAGAGAGGTAGAAAGAGAGAGACTGAGACAGGCACAGAGAGAGGCAGAAAGAGACAGACAGACAGACAGGCACAGAGAGAGGCAGAAAGGGACAGAGACTGAGACAGGCACTGGGAGAGACAGAGACACAGGCACAGAGAGAGACAGAAAGAGACAGGCACAGAGAGAGGGGTGCAATCGGTTGTGGGGAGAGGGGAAGCGGGCCGGGTCACGGGAAGAAGGCCGGGGGCGGGGCGTGGCGGCGGGTGTCGGCGGCGGAGGAAGCAGGGCGCTGACTCGCGCCTGCAAGTTTAATCGAATCGATCGCTCGCCCGTTTTCATTACCCGGACACTGCGCCGGCAGGCGGGGCTCGCGACGCGGGGGCGGGGGGTGAGGGGTGAGGACGGTGGACGCGCTCCCACACGCTTTACTACCTCGAGCGATCGCTGCGTCTCCCACGGCGCCTCAACGACAAAGAAATTATCTCCAGTCCCACGTCTCAAAACAAGTTTTTTCTCTCAAAACCACACACAGCAAATACCTTTATTTCGAGACGTCTACTTACGAAAGACCGAAAATTTGTCAAAAGGTTCATTTTTATTCCAGAAGGTTTAGATGGAAACACCGTTTCAGGTTGCAATTTATCGCCATTTGACTTTTACAGGCGCAAAATTATAACATGTTGATCTGAGAGCGCATACTGGCCAATTTTCGATGTGATCGTAATAAGTAAACGGCTGTGTTTTTTATTAACCTTCCTGTACACTAGGGAACATATTCGAGTTAACTAGATTTTAATCGATCTTGCAGTTTTATGAACAGTAGTATTGCAATACACTTGACAGAAATGTTCGTTCATTAAGGCAACTTATGATATAATAGAATGCGTTTTCCCCTACATGATAAAGCCTAACTTGTCGTTGGAAATTGTACAATAATGTAAAACGAGCACAGTTATAAACAGGCGTAAAATTGAATTCAGCTATTATTCAAGTCTACTTTTGAGTTCCTCAATTTCATATTTGCGAATTCAATGTAACAAATTACTGTTAAACGTCATTCATTTACTACAGGTATATTTACGAATACAATAGCCGTTTACAAAGCAACAACGAACGAGGAAAATAGAATCTAAGAGATCGGACAGGAGGATCGAAGATAACGCCAAGCGAGCCATTTGTCACAAGAACATCTGCAGAACCCTTTCTGTCGTTCGATATCTTAATAACAAGAAACTGTCGTCTGAGATACATCCATACTTCACAGTTTGCAAACACAGGCTTGTCTCAACAAAAGGAGTGAAAAAGCTGTATTTTGTGAAGAAAGACCATTACTTACTCGTTATAGGCGCAATCTAAGAACAATACTGCCAGCAATATGGACATTTTGACTACTTTGAGTTTCAAAGGAATA
>BOPP01000044.1:1175411-1205411 GCA_017312745.1 Gryllus bimaculatus
GAATGAGACGAGACGGAATGAGACGAGACGGGGTGGGACGGGGAGGGGCGGGGCTGGGCGGCCCGGCATCGCGGACGCGTCAAGATCAATGGTTGCCACGCGATGCGTCGGCTAATATAAACAACGAGTGCTCGCGGGACTTCCGCCCCTCCCCCACCTGTCGCTGCCCTGGGCTTCTCAACACGCTCGGCGGCAACGCGACACATGTTCTTCTTGTCCTTCGGCTCGAGGAGACGCTCGGGGTTGTCGACCTCATTCCCTTGACGCGACACGGAACAAATGCACAGAAACGTCTGATCGATTGAGACGCTCAGAAGAGACTATTTTGATACTTCGTCTGTGCATATTAAACGTACAGTAATCCGGTCACCGGAAGTGAGTACATAAATTCAATGGAAACTTCATTGAACACTAACTTCTGTGTTTGAAGAGTCGATCTATGTCTTGTAAATTGCTGGGAGGTTGGAAATGGACATAAAAAAAAACCAATTTCCGTATTTTATTTTTTCGCATTAACGTACTTTGGACGGAACTAGATATTTGGAGTAGGGTTATGTAGTTAACATTTTTTACATAGGATTATTTTTGTTTAATTATTTTTTTCACTTCGATTTGGATTCATTTTATTTACTAAAATATTTTTCGTGCATGATACACAAAATATATCGCGTTCTCGCATTTGGAGTTCACTAGTAGTTGTAAAGCGAGTATTCTGTACCTGTCGACGTGTTCCCTACCTAATCTCCATTACTTTCGATCTACCTGCGCATCATCATCTATATCTCTCGCCATTATCATTATTATTCTTACGCCATCTTTCCACTTGTGTACGTAAGCTTCCGCGGCTCGAATCAATGAATTCTCGGCTATCCGGGAGACGCCGCGTCGTTGGCGCGTTCACTTAGTCACGCCTGAAATCCCTCGCTCCATCTATTCGGGACCGCCAGGGGACTCTTCAACACGTCCGAACTACGGGACGTCTGGCGCAAGGCCCACTGTTCATGCTCCCGTCCGACGCATGGGACGCTCTGCGGCTTAGCCCAGGTTGGCCCAGACGCGCCGGCCAATCAGGGAGACGCTCTTCGCCAGTCACAGCGCACCCCTGCCCCTCCCGAAACCACAGGCAAGAAGTTAAATCAACGGGCGCGTAGCGCCGCAGTGTCACTAACCCTGAGGAAGCCTGCGAAATGTTCCGGGCGAAAACGTCGGCAGCCCCAGCCAACGACGCGGCGTCTCCCGGATAGCCGAGAATTCATCTTTCCACTTCCTTCTCGGTCTTCCTATGAATCTTTTTTCTTCAGAATGGCATCCCCACACTACCTTTGGCAGTCGCTCACTGCCTCCACCTTCTTGAATGACCATACCATTATAGAGCCTTTGCATCTATCAGTTCCAAAGTTGGTTTACCAGGTTTCATTATTCCTTTTATTCTTTGATTTTTAATTCTTTCTTTTCTTGCAACCTGACATCGCCTCCTATATTTCATTTCTGTGTCTTGGATCTTACGTCTATCCCTTAATAGTCCATAACACAGCTCCATATGTTAATAGACTAGTGTAATTTTTGTCGTTTTTTTGCTTGAATTCCATCTCAATACATGTAAAGATCCTATAACCAGCCTACCTCTTTTTCTTTTTGTTTATTTGCTATCACGACCATCAGTTATGAAAAAGACGCCCAGAATTGCTTTACACATTTAATTATGCCCCTGCGGGTTAACAGGTCCCGACCATTGCCTCCCACCACCATTCATTTTGTTTTGGATACATTAATGTCACTCCCCACTTTTCATATTCTTCAATTCATTTTCTAGTCGTGTAGTGGAAAACATTCTCATTACCGGCTACGAGCACTTGGTCGTCTGCATACATCAAGGTGTATAAGAAATCTGCACTAATAGGTATTCCCATGCCCTTACACGTTCTTTTCCAAGTGTGATAAACACGATTAATAAATAGAGTAGGGGATATACAAGAACAGCAACATTGCCTTAGTCCTTTGTTTACTTTAAATGCTGAAAGATTATTTGGACCAACTCTTACGCGGCTTTGAGAATTCGCACAAAGACTGTTTATAGCATTTATATACAGCGTATTTATATTCTCATCATCCGTAGTACACTACGGTTTAGCTATGGGTACTGAATCAAATGCATCGAATCAAATGGTTTTCTCGGATCTACAAATACCATATTCCTCTCTCTTCTCACGCTGATGTTTTGCAATAAATTGTTTTAGAATATGTTGTCATACAAGATCTCCCTACGCAAAAGCCACTATGTTCCTCCATTTTCTCCGCCTGTTTCCCATCTTTCCCATAATATTCGGCCGTACAGTTTCTCAATTTTATTGGTAATATAAATTTCACTTTAGTTCTTGATGCCTTTCTTGTAAATAGATACAATGTGTGCCATTTTTTATTCTCCTGGAGATAAATCTCCTTCCATGCATATATTGAAAATCCGTGCACGGATATCTATGGCACTTGTGGGGGCAGTTTAATTTCAATTGGAATATCAGAAGGTCCCGGAGTTATCCCAACTGAATTGGAGATTATTATTTAAAATAATAATTATTACGAATATCTTATTAAAATAATTTCTAATTAATTTTTCATTCTAGCACATGATCCTTTACGAAAAAATAACAAATGAATAAATGTGGTTTAATACAAAGCATTACAGAGATTTATTAGAGTTTTCTAAATATTTGATAGCATTATTGCAAGGGCAGAAAATAGCAATGCAAGAGTTTTATTACCACTTTATTACCACCATTCAAGGAAGATTTCACTTTTGCAGAATTTAAAAGGTTATTTAAATTGGTTGATTTGAAATTGTTTATTACGTATTAAATATAAATACGGAATGACTTTATAACTGATTTTTTTTCAAACTTTTTGCCTATTTATTACAGGGTTGTCGGTATTTTCAGAACTTCTAAGGCTTGAACATCGATTTAATAAAGCCCATGATTCGTGCGCCTGTGGTGTAATGCCAAGTTCATTATGTAACTGCGCGTTCGGAATGTACCAGGGAGCTTTTGTGCTGGTGCATAGAAATCTTTTTTCTTTTTAAATCGCATTTTGTTGATGCTTGATTTGGCTGCGGCAACCCAGACTGGGGAAGCATAGATAAAGAAGGGTAGTATCATTGCTTTATAGGTGAATAGCAACACTTAGTTGTAGGGGGGATGCTGTTTTGAGAATCGGATATAACTGGTGGACTCTACTAGTTGCTAGCACTGTGGTGTTTTATATTTTGCCGCCCTGTAAGTCTTATATCGGAAATAACTCCAAGATATTTGAGAGTTCGGTTGAGATGGACTACGGCGAGCTGGAGGCTGATCTCCAGAGATGACACTACTCCTAAGCGCTCGGGCTTTCAGGCGCAAGTTTAGTTAAATGGTTTTTATTCTTGCATGTTTTGTCAGCCGCATTTTACACATGAATTAATAAACAAGGTCACTGTCAAAGCAAATTCTCCTTACCCACACGTACAAGTTAGAAGTTACTAACCCATTTTTAAAAAGATCGCCGTTTGAAAGCTATGAACCCAAAATCCCTTTTACTTGTATTTTAAAGAAATAGCACTCTGGCATCAATTGCGGTTTTGCAATATTATTTTTTTGGTAATTTTCGAAAACACCGCGTTCTTCAAAAAAGGGGCATGAGACTTGTAAGAATAATTTGTTCTATTCGATAGAAAAAAACTGAATTAAAAAAGTCGGAGCTAGTTTTGAAAAAATAATAGTTTAAAAATTGCCTCTATATTCCGCACAATTACGCGAAAAAAACTCATATTTTCTACAAACTATACGTAACCTTCTTTGAAGGTAAATCTTTGAAGAACACATGTTAATAACAAAAAATGAACGGAGTAGAAAAATTGTTGAATTTGTGTAACTTTTCGAAAACGACTTTCAACTACGAGTTTTTCCGTCCAAAAATAACAATTTTTTACTACATCATTACAATACATTCTCTATACTAGGTATGGAGCCCGCAAGAACATAAAGTTAGTAATAAATATAGTATTTTAGCATTACTTCACTTAATCAACAGTTATAATCCCGTACGTCCGAAGAAGAGGCAAGTAAAATAAAATCAACATATTACTGATTTTTGGGTGTGTGTAGATGTCATATCCGGGTTTACGTTTGATCTCAGCATTAAAATATTTTCTCCATTAAAATTTGAGAGTTAAAAATTACTATCGAAAGAATTAACTACCTTAAAGTACAAAATGTTAACACATTCATTTCGAGAAAACGTCAAGAATATGGACATACGCTTGGAATAAGTAATAAATTGGATTACTTATTCATTTCCGAACTGCATTGAAAACTTGAAAGTTTCAAAATATTTACATATAAGATTACAAACGAATAATTGAGTAATTATATAGCAGTAAATGATAGGTTTCCAAAGAGTATTTATTTATTTATGTCAAAAACAGTTAAAAACTGTGTATGACGTGTTTTGGGGAGAAGTTAATTTGAAGTTATATTTATGTCCAGAAGCAAAACAAGGGCAATCTCAGCATTTGCTCAATGATCAGGGAAACTGGATGAAAACCTAATCGAGATGGGGATCGATGACCCAGAAGCTAAAGTACAATACTTGTTACATGTTCTATAGAAATTTGATTGAATTTGATGAAAACTGAAAGAAAGAAAAAACAAATTGATCCAGCGATTTAGAGTCAAGATCAGATCGCATCGTTTTCGCATCGTTTTCGATTTCCAATAAATTAAGTTTCTTTCATCCCATTTTTCCAAGTTTTACTTATTCTAATGCACATACATATGGATGTTCGTAATTGTTATATTAAATATTACTATATTACTATTATTAATTTTTATTATTTGATTATCTATCTTCTCTAGTTAATCAGATATAATTGCAATCAAAAAATAATATTTATGGTTTTCACGTCCATTATTAGTTATTACTATTATATTTAACATTTGTTTACAAACACTTTAAAAGAATAAAGTAAGGTAATAAATTTATATTGGACTTCTTTTTTTCGAGGCACCAACGGCTTTGAATATACCTGCGATGTATTTCTGAAGTATGGTAAACTAATCTTCATTCAACAACAAAGAACATCCCTCATTCTATTATTATATTATATACATACATCCCTCATTCGATTAAATGACGCGCGAGTAGTGTTCGCTTGTACAAACTTCTCTTCTATTACTACACTGTGTACAAATAATCAACTAAAAGCTTCCACAAAGCATTCAAGCAGAATGTGGACCGCTGGAAAGAAGCAAAACAGAGGAGAATGTCTTAAAGTAATAGTTATTTTTCCTTTGCTTTTATATAATCAAGTGAAGTGTTTATTGACGTAAACAGGCTTTAATACAGATATGTTTATTTTCTCTTCTACGGAAGAACTCCTGAATGGGATGATTAAAATTCACAAAAGAATCACTGACGTGCTTTGAAGGTTGTGTGAATTCTTTTTCTCTACGGCGACGTCGCAATCTTACTTTCAATCGAGAGAAAAAGATGTTGCAGTGAAAAGCCTTGAGCATAAACTGGACATATCCAAAGCAAAATTATATTGAACTCGCGAATAGAATTTCATTCCACAAGCGCATAACCGCAGTCACAAAAAAACTTGCAGGTTTGGCAAAGCGAATTTAAATTTGGCACTTTCCATTAAAATTAAAATACCTCGTCAACAGAACATAAAAATTACAGGCTTTCATTGCATAAACTTACTTCACATTTCTAAGTCAAGAAAATCGTGTTCATAAAATAAGAAAGTGGTGCCGAAAACAAGTTTATCGTAACGATTTTTAAACTGAATTATTTCTCTATTAATCAATAATTACTTTGGATATACTCAAGATTTTCATTCTCTGATTGGAAATACTACTCTAAACGTTTGGCTCATTTGACGGTCTTACTCACCATCAAATACGCCACGACGTTTACATTCCGTTTAGACCTTCTACGGTCAAGTTACGTTGTATTGTTTAGGAAGGGTATCATACACACACTTCCATTATTGTATGAACCGATGACGCCTTGGTTAGCAATCCACGACGATAAATAAAATAATGAAAAATAATTACAGTCTTTGACCTCAATTAAGATGTTTATAAAAGTTACAGTCCAAGAAGACGGTCACTGTCATATCTGATTTCACATTCATGTATCATGCGAACTCTAAAAGATAATAAAATCTCTCAAATTCCTTATTAAGTGACTATTTGATTATCTTTATTAAAATATGCAAGGAGAACTAGCCCCTTGACTGGTTCATGGATAGCTTGATAGCTTACTGTAATGCATCGATTCCCAGTCGGGGCAAAAATGGAGCTGTAGCTTTTCATTACGATCATCTCAGTTTTCATAGCTGTGTGACGAAAAAAAAGCTCAGGCAGGCGAAGAATGCTAGATAGAAAGAGAATATGCCATGTCCCCTTAATCTCAGGCGTGAATAATAAATAAAAACAGGACCCAGACCACAGCTAGCTCGCACAGGTGGGATTAATCTAGCACTGAAATGTCCAATGTATACATAAATGATATACATAAATGCAATATAAAGATTACTTCATTTTTTTAGCCAGCTTCATATCCCATTAAGGGCAAGGGCCCCCTGTTCGCGCAGGGAATTATTAATCCTTCTTTAATGAAGTGATAGGATGATCATGAAGGGACGATCACAAATACATCCATGCCCGAGACGGGGTTCGAACCCGCGATCCTTCGATCCGAGATCGCCACGACACTACTGCCTTAGCGATACCGGCTAACCGGATCGACCACTTACTTCATTAGAATTTACTAAAAGATAATACACCACCTCAAGAGACCATAGCCTAATTACATCAGAGCGAAATGCAAAAGCTCATATGAGTAAAAGTTCACACGGGACGTCATTTACATCTGCTCGTGTGACCTGCACATATGAGCACGGAAAACGGTACAAAACAGATCCATTACAATAAGTTAACAGCACTAAAAGTTTGAACACTAGGTTCCTTTTTTTCTTGTGAAAATTAATCGGTTTAAAACCCAAGAACATAAATTGGAGCGCAGTACTTTGCACGGCGTTGTAACCAGCCACAAATCACAATTTTATGAGCAATAAAAGATAGCAACGTGTACGTAACACATTGGGCACAATACGTTCCTTCAGCCGCGTTTTGGTGATATACATCACTACTAAAAGCAGCAAGGAATGAACTATTAAAAGGATTCTTAAACAAAACTGTTCCAAATCGAATGAGAACTCCAGAAAAAAACGGGAAGTTAAAAAATCAATGCATCAGACCCATAAACTCTGAGGTTTATATAAGAGTGATGTACCTCATCACGTGAAACTTCCCAAAATGAAAGTCATGTAATACGCAGTTTAATTTTCTTTTAGACAGAACATCTAGTATACTCCATGTTTCTACCTCTTCCGGATACAAGAGGAGTCATTTATTTCACTTTGGTTGGAATCTTCAGACCAACACTAAGTCCAAACAGTCGAAAACACAATTTCAAAACACGCAATGCATTACGAACCAAACACGAACACAATTTTTTGATTTAAGGAAATCCATGTTAATGAAAATCAGCTGAATAACATTCAAATACCCTAATCATGCTTCATATCAGATAAAAGAAAGCAAGACAACACACGACAAACAAACTCGAGGGTCTAACAGCTGTAAGATTTAATAAAAACCCAAATCCAAAATTGTTAAAATTCTCTATTTTAGAGCCACTTTCGTGAAAGGGGTTTAAAGTCTCAAGAGCCTTTTCTGAAATCGATGTTAAATTTTCAATATCTACTAATTATGTAAATGAGGCATTTGATTTCATCTAATCAATTAAGGCGTAACATAACGTGTTGTTTCGAATCATACACACTGTACAAAGCCAAATAGCGGAAAACGGAAGCGCAAAAATGATGTAACCGTTCGATTAAGGCATACTCCCAGACACGCCACAGTAGAGAGCTGCCGGCAGAATCCATAAACAAAAAGCTGGTTTAAAGCGGAGGTTCCATTTTCTCCGCTGAAATGATCGGCTCATCATGAAAGAGGTGACATCCACTATGACTCGGGTCCAACCGCTTCGGGCACATCGTCCCATCTCTCACCCCCCTGCCCGGAATCAATACGTCCAATTTTATTGACTGGGCCCTCCGACCTACAACATATTTGAGCGACATTCAACATGCAAAGCGCTTCGATTTTATGATTAGCTACGACTTTCCAGCGGCGGCTTTTTTTTTCTCTCTCTCTCTCTCTCTCCCTCTCTCTCTCTCCCGCAAACGATAATTGTGCCCATCACGTGAACGAAGGAGGAGGAACTTGTAATCGCGGGCGCAAAATCTGACTGCAGGGAGACACACACACACACGGCCCTACAGCTCGCGTGATGTGTCAAGCGTCGTAATGGATGGGCACAAAGGCAGGCATCAACGACCTTGCTTCCTAGGCAGTCCGTGTGCAGCGATATACTAGTTGTGTGAAGCATTAGTAAGCAGGACGTGAGCATTAGTGTCGGGCAATCCATCTTTGCATCCATCTCCGCTTCTAAAGGAACTTTGGGCTAATTATCAGAATTTTCCGAAGAAAAAAAAAAGATGTAGATACAAACAGTATAAAAAATTATTATTTTATTCCCGATTGTAAGAAACTGCGAGAAGATAATTTTTACTGTACTATATCTAAGATATTTTATTTGTGCCTGATAAACATCTTTATGTTTCATTGTTTGCTAACCTGTTTGGCTGCAAGGTTCCAATTCGCATTTTATTAAGCCTACAAAACAACAATCCACAAATACCGTTAGTTTTTGAACGTTTTGCTCACTGGCTGTAAAATCCACGAAAAGTTTGTCAACAAACGAAACCCGAAGATTTATTTCCATATACAAGTATAAAAACATTACAAAAAATATATTTTTATTTCTACACTTCACTAAATGAAACCGCCAATTTAACTTGTTAACCGTAATTATCAGCGTTTCAATTACGTACTTCCCAATCGAAATTAACGGGCCACAAAAGTATTTGGATAAACAAGTACGTGAGCGAATATTAAAATGATCATTTTACAGTGTTACTTTTTCATATAGAAAAGTTTGCAATTTCCGAAAATACAAAGCGTTTTACAAAAATGAGAACTGCAACATTTTCTAAAGCGTCTTTTGCTATATCCGTGGGAAATATATGACGACAAATTTGGCGCCGATTTTGGAGATAACTTTAGACATTTCCAGTATGTTACGCAAAACTATGAAAATATACATGGCCTTATTTAAAGATGCCAATGAAGACTGTTTTTATCAAGGGCAAAATGTATAACTTCAACATAGTAGTTGTAGGAAGAAGCTAAAAAAATGAATTCCTACAATTTCCGGAAATTGCAGAGATTTCAACGCAAATTATACCTGCACCAATGTTGTATACGTTGTTTGCTCTATCAGAGAAAAAAAATCGAAAACATTTGCAGTTATTTTCGAGGAAAGTTTGAAAGTTGTAAGGCCCAATGTAAAGTACCCCCAAAAATTAAAACATGAGTTTCAACTTCGCAGGTAGCACGAGAGATCGACCCCGGAATATCAATTTTCGAAAAATATCACTTGAACGATTTGGAACTTGTGTTGACGATAGCCAGCAGACAGACACATGGTTTTGCCGTCAACCAATTTTTCAACCCATAAAATGTGGATTCTTGCTACGTTTTTTAAAAGGAAATAATTTACTACATGTAGCAGCAAAATTTATCAACTTTTTTCGATATAAGGTACGCGTTTTTCTGCCAAGAAATTGCCATTTTTACCGCAGCAATACAGTAATACATTAGTAGTTAACGAGAAATGTATTATCTCAGTAAATTAGTGATTAAATATACATTATATTTTCAAATAATTTCTTTTACTGGTGTCTTGAGCATGATCCTCCTCTCCTTTGGGGAGATTCCTAGAGGATGGAAAAGCCTCACAAGCCTTCATGTAGAGCGGCGCCAGATCTCACCATCCACTGGAAGAGGAACTCCGCCATCTCGCCAGATGAACATTCACTACACTAACGGGCCCAATGACCACAACGGTTGATTTGCCCGGAAAACATTAATCCATCGATGAGTTTTTTCGTTCGGTTTCGCTGATCTTTTTAGCAAATGCATATATGACTCCGACTTTGCTTCTGGACAGAAATGTAGCTTTACAATCTGCGCACTACTTCTTCAGGTCGATGAAGAATATCAATTCTGCCAAAAACTCCCGTTGCTACCTATATTCACAATTCAACTTAATGTGCATAGACGTTCGGATACGGTTTCCAGAGATCAACCACCCACATTACTTCGCCATAGTTGGTCACGCAGAGTTTTTAACTATATTGTCGTTAAATAAACAAAGTATATGAATATTAATGTCGGGGTATAAAGTATATGAAAGTTAATACAGTGCACAATTCCTGTACGAGTCACTCCAAGCGGTTCTGGCCACAAAAATATAAATTGCTCTGTTCGAATTTATTGGGGGGATTTCTGACCGGCCAAGAACTGAGCCTTTGTACGTTTGTATATAAATAGAAAATCCCAGAGCTGATGAAAACTTGCTCAGATTACTTTGCCCCACAGTTTTAAACTGTTTTTAACGTTAAAATAAATATAAATATATCAAATCAATGAAACGAAATGCACTCGTCAGATCTGACAAATTTGTACAGTACTTTGACGAAGATTAATCACGAGGTGTAACTTCAAACGGAGACAAAACTAATTGTGTCACCTCTCCCCTTTTACCGATGTCGTTACAAGAAAGACATTCGACATATGACTTTGTTAGTATAACCTCTTATTTCTATAGTTCACTAATTAATATGAAGTAATCGTTGGAATCGGGAAATCTGTGCCCATTCAATAATAGGCGATAGCCGCATGTAGTTCAGCGTTTTAGTTTGCAGTATTTACTTTGCCTTCTTAGTATTCATGATTTAAATATAAAACAATTCAATTTACATGTAGATTTTTTAAACAATTTTTTAAACATTATATTTTATTGGCAGTGCAAGGTACACAAATCAACACTATAGTGCTATAGTGCTATGCTATAGTGCAACACTCAGACTAGTTACTAAAACTAACTACATTAGATTTCTCGGCACTGACTTCGAGCTTCCATTTTATGGATCATTGATCAATTTTGTCTAGATGCCTTTGTATTTTATTTTATATGATGTTACATGAATAACTGGACCCATATATAACTGCATCGTCAGCCAATTGCCCAATGTTGGAGTTGGATGCTACTGGGATGTTAGCTAAGTAGAGATTAAAGAGTGTGGGAGATAACAGAGATCCTTGGGGAAGGCCTGCTTGTATATTTCTGGGATTTGATGTGTGATTTGTCAATGGCAACGGTTCTGCATGATAGTAAAATAGTTATTGTGTAACTACACCACTGCCCACGAGCAAAGCACACGCGGCGGCAAGTGAGAAGCCACAGACAGCGGCGGCCACCGGCGGCGCGGAGCACCGCTTTAGCTCCCGAAGGCCGATTACCACCCTCCGGCGCAGCGGGGAGGGGAGGAGTGCAGCGTGGCGGGGCGGGGCGTAGTGAGGCAGAGCGGGGCGTAGTGGGGCGGGGGGGAGGCGCGTAGTGGGGCGGGGCGGGGGCGTAGGGGGGCGGCGGGCAGGCGGGGGGGAGCCGTAGTGGGGGCGGGGCGGGGCAGGGCGGGCGGAGCTAGTGGGGGGCGGGGCGTAGCGGTAGTGGGGCGGGGCGGGGCGGGCAGGGCGGGGCGGAGCGTAGTGGGGCGGGGCGGGGCGGGCGGGCGAGGCGGGCGGCGGGGGGCGAGCGTAGTGGGGCGGGGCGGGGCGGGGCGGGGCGGAGCGGGGGGGCGGAGCGTAGTGGGGCGGGGCGGGCGGGGGGCGGGGCGTAGCGTAGTGGGCGGGCGGGGCGGGGAGAGGAGGCGTAGTGGGGCGGGGCGGGGAGGAGCGCGAACGGGGCGGCGCAGGGCGCAGCGGGGCGGGGTGGGGGGCGCAGCGGGACGAGACGGACGCGGAGCGGGGCGGGGGGCGGGGGCGGGCGGGACGGGACGAGCCGTGAGGGGGCGGGGCGGGGTACAGTGGAACGCCGGCCAAAAGCTACCACACGGGATTCCCCGTTGTGATCTGTCCTACAAATCAGGAGGCCGCCGCCGCCGCCGCCGCCGCCGCCGTAAGAATAGCCGAGGAGCTCGTGGGACACGGCGAAGCAGGCGCCAGGGTTGCCACATGTCGCTACGTCACGAAAAGACGCTCCCGCGAGCAGTGTGATCAGTGCCGGATTTAGGCATAGCGGGACCTTCCAAGCAGAAAATCGTGATGGAGCCCCATAACTGAAAAAAAATTCTCTACTTTTATCAAGAAACTCAAATCTTAGATATACACGCACCGCGGGAGTTATAATGGTTCTAATAATCGAGCTGACACAAAAAGACCGAGATCATTAGAAACAGTTCACGCCTGTGTCACGTGCATGATTTTATGTTTAACTTAATTTTAATGATTTAGATTTTATTTACTAATTAACTTGTTCTTGACTTAACAAGTTTGTCTTTTTATATTTCTCTCCCATAATTCTCTCCACAAGAGTACATTTTTTAACTCTTTTCATATTTTCCTCGTAACCACGTTTCTCTCGATCCGGGTGAGTTATTCAGGGTATATCGAGCTCCGTGTCGAAGGCAATAACAAGTGATAATGTATCAGTATCAGGGCTCCTAAGTAATTGCTTTATTTATTTGTAGCTAAATCTGGGACCGAGTATGATAAATCGAAACAATTTAAATATCTAATCCCTAACACATGTACAACGGTCTGATATTACCAGACAAGCCCAATTGTGAGTCAGTCTTACCATTACAAGCTGATTAACGAATAAAATAACTAAACTGTCCCTAATACTAATGGTTTAGAAATTAAATGCCCAACATAACATTCTCCAGAAACTGTATGGGAGAAAGAAATATCATTTTTAAATTAATAAGTTTGGTCATTGAATGCGCCAATATGAATAAATAACGTGAACTGCTTCAAATACATTTAAAAAGGATGAATGCATGGAAAAGCTGAAAATGTGGCTAGGCGGAAGTGCCGAGAGATGGCCACGCCGACACAGCTCTTCCTTGCATATGGGAATCGATGAAATAATGTTAGTATGCGTAAAAATAATGTAAACACACCGTAGTGCCAAGTTATATGAGAACATATGCCGTTATTGTTCTCTTACAATAAAGTCTCACATTCCTTCTCTCCATTATTGAGAATAAGTTTAGCAACGCGAAGACATTTTACGAGGCTATTGACGAGAGTCCTAATTGCCAATCGTGCGCCAATCTATGTCATAAGACATAGTTACTCACGTGTAACATTCAACGGACATGTAATCTAAAACCAAATTGGAGAGTCAATACCAAGAAGGGCAACAATTTCTGAAAGCGACATAATAAAAAAGGGCGCGTGTACGACAACTGCACGCCCCGTTTCAACTCTCTTCTCTGCAAACACAACTTATGTATGACTCATTTTTCTCTTAATTCTGCTTGTCATGCCGTTGGTCTTGTGGTAAGCCCTTGTGAACTTCTAGTGGGCTTAAAAGAACTCGGGAGTTTACCCCGAATGAAGAATACCCCTGAAATTGTTGCACCCGTTTGAGGGAAACATTTACACAAAACAAGATTCCTTCCTCCATATTGGGCCACTGAAGTTGTCAACTGCACGAGTGTGCACAACAATCCAGTTTAAACAGGACGAAAACTGAGTGTTACCGTCTGAACGCATTTACCAAACGTAACTACTATTATTGTCCATTTTTCTACAACCCGCCAAACTGATAATTCGTAGATATACGGGGCATCAAACCGAAACCAAAGTCGTATATAGTATTAGATATCTTACCGAAACAAAAACAGCGAATGAAACGGTTTCGATGTTTCAAATTTCTTAATATTCTATAATTTTTCATGCTGGGTTGAGTTTCGTGGAGTGATTCTTATTTTTTTAAACAACAAAGTCTGGATTTTTCAAGAGCAGGCGTTTTCTCATTTTATATTGAGGAAAGCTTTCTTCTCAAAGAGAAATGAACCGAGAATCCTTCGATATATCTAAGTTCTGTAGCATTACTTTTAAATTCGGAATCATTTATTAAAATGGAATAAAAAACGTTTATAACCGATTCAAAATCGGAACTGAAACCAAACGTTTTCGCTACCAGAAACCGGAATTGAAATATTTTATTAACTGGAACCGAAACTTCATTGGTCGCCTTGTCAGCAAGAAAATCCAGCAAAGGGGAAGGATACAGGAAAAGGCTTTGTGGCAAGTAAAGCACAACAAGGCAGAACATGAAACAAGAAACCGCAGAAGCCTGCTGTTTGGTTACGTGATAATTGATAAGCGTAGTGGAGGGCGTGACCAGCCAGAGCACTCGTCATTTCCTGCTACATTTGCAGTTGTACTATACCCAAGGCTCCCCAACTGTTTTACAGCACGAGTAAGTTAAACTAGTGTCAACGTTTCTCATTTTTGACAGCCATGCTCTCATCAATGCGTTACGTCATTTCGATTAGATAATGTGCGGTGCTGAAATTTCTAACAGTTACAAGCGTTTATTAATTGCCACTAAAATTCGTACATTTCAATTACACACGTAGTGAATTTTTATTCTTCGAAGAACTCGAAAATCTGCAATTGTTTTGCGGTTGCTAAGAGACGCAAGCCCGCGCATTACAAATTTTATAAGTAATATTGAATTCTTAGGAAATATTACGGATAAATAAACGAGATGCGTAGTTGATAGTGATATTTAGGTAGCTATTTTGTGAAAAATAGCTTAACACACTACATAAAGTTATTAAAACAACAAATAAGACCCGATAGAAAAACTGTGTGAACGTATTTGTACATCACAATATTAATATTTCCGATCACAGCCGGCTAGAAGGATAAACAAATTGCAATGAACACAATTAAACTTTGTAAAAAGACTTTGTAATGAAAATCATCAAAAAATTCTTTACCGTCCATTCTGATTTTCAGCAGATCCACTTGAACATTAAATATTGCTTTTTTTTGTTTCTTTCATTTTAAAGCGGTTGTAACCTGCGCACATACGCCGACCAAAAGTCACAAATATATTTACTGAACTTCATTGTTATTTTACAGACAATATCCATTCATTTGCATTTTATATTTATTTCACTTTTTGAAGAAAAAAAAGGCAAGTTAAAGTGGAGCATTATTTATTGAATTTTTTTCTGTTATGAATGTATATTTTGAACCGTAATTGACAGAAGAGGTATTCTGCAAAATTACAACCGTCGGTGCTCTGCGTATATTTTATGGATGTTATTTCCAAAAGATAAGGCCCACCACGAATAAAATTTATGCTGTCCCCAATCACCTCTTACTTGTCCCTGCGCTGTCCCCTATCAATTGTCCCGCGCCTGGGAATAACGGCCCCGGGCCCCGGGCGCATAAACGCCCTCGTGCATTCGTATGCCTCACTCGGGCGCCAGCCGTCAAAAGCAGGCGGCCGTACGTCAGCGGCGGGCGGCGCGGGCCAGGTCAGCTACGGCCTGGGGCGCCGGACGGGCCGACGGTCGCGAGCGGAGAGCGAAGCGGGCGGGGCGGGGCGGGGCGGGGCGGGCGGGTGGGGGAGGGGGTGGGGGGGCGGGGCGGAGGCGAGCGGGTTGGTTGGGGGGGCGGGCGCGGCGGCGGGCGGGCGGAGCGGGCGGTGCGGGGCGTGCGGGGCGGGCGGGGCGGCGGATAGCCGGGGTGGCGGTGAGGGCAGGCGGGAGTGCCGGACGACGAGGGCGCGAGAGGCAGACGTGGCAGGGATGACGGGGAACACGTGGGTGGAGGGGAATAGCAGTGTGAGGGGTTTGCGCCAAGAAAAAAGAGGAGTGGGAGTGTCTGAGAAGCAACGTGGGCCAGAGGTGAAGACGGTAGAGCGGCATAGAGGCGAGGCAGGCCTGGCAGACGGAGTAGGACTGGAATTAGTAAGCGAGATGTTGAGAATGGCCGGTGCGGCATGGGGGCGGGTGGCGCGGCTGGAGCGGTGGCGGCGGCTGGCAACGGGGCGGCGGCTGGAACGGGGGGCGGCTGGAGCGGGGCGGCGGCTGGAACGGGCGGCGGCTGGAGCGGGGCGGCGGCTGGAGGCGGTGGCAGCGGCCGGCTGGACGGGGCGGCGGCTGGAAACGGGGCGCGGCGGCTGAACGGGGCGCGGCGGCTGGAACGGGGGGCGGCGGCTGGACGGGGCTTGGCGGGGGCGGCGGTGGAGCGGGGCGCGGCTGGAACAAAGGGGCGGCGGCTGGAACAGGGGCGCGCGAGGCGGCTGAGCGAAAACGGGGGGGCTGAACGGGCGGCGGCTGGAGCGGGGGCGGCGGTGGAGCGGGGCGGGCGCTGGGAGCGGGGGCGGCGCTGGAGCGGGGCGCGGCTGGACGGGGGCTGCGGCTTGACGGGGGCTTGGCGGCTGCGAGCGGGCGGCCCGGGCTGGAGCGGGGCGCGGTGGACGGGCGCGTGGAGCCGGCTGGACGGGCGGCGGCTGGAGCGGGGCGCGGCTGGCGGGGGCGGCGGCTGAAAAGGGGCGGCGGAAGGCGCGCTGAGCGGGGCGGCGCTGAACGGGGCGGCGCTGGAGCGGGCGGCGGCTGGAGCGGGGCGCGAGCTGGGCGGACAACGGGGGGCGGCGCTTGTGAGTACGGGGCGGCGCTGGAGCGGGGCGCGGCTGGAGCGGTCGTGTTTAGCGGTCGCTTTGTGAACTGGGGGTGTGCGGCTGTGTAATCGGGGGGCCGTGCTGGATCGCTTGATTGTGCTTTGTGCTGTTTGTGTCTTGTGAGCGGGTGTGCGGGCTGACACGGGGGCGCGGTTTGGAGGTGGGCTTGACGGGAGGCGGTGCTGGAGCGGGGGCGCGGCTGGAACGGGGCGGCGGCTGGAGCGGGGCGGCGCTGAGCGGGCTGAGCGGGCGGCGGCTTGTTTATTTGGGGGGCGGGCTGGAGCTGGGGCGCTGTGCCGTTGTAACGGCGCGGCTGGACCGCGCGGCTGGAATCGGGGCGCGGCTGAGCGGTGCTGACTGGACGGGCGGCGCGTGAGCGGGGGCGGTCGGCGAGCGATGGCGGGGGCGGCGGGCTGAACGGGGGCGGCTGCCGGAACGGGGGCGGCGGCTGGAACGGGGGCGGCGGTCTGGACGGCGCGGCTGGAGCGGGCGGTCGCGCTGAGACGGGGCGTGTGCGGCTGGAACGGGCGCGGTTGTGCGAACGGGGCGGCGGCCTGGCGCGGCGGCGCGGCTGGAGCGGGGGCTGCGGCTGGAGCGGCGCGCGGCTGAGCGGGGCGCGGCTGAGCGGGGGCTGCGGCTGAGCGGGGGGCGCGGCTGGAACGGGGGCGGCGCTGGCGGGGGCGCGCTGGAGCGGGCGGGCGGCGTGGAGCGGGGCGCGGCTGGAGCGGGGGCGGCGGCTGGCACGGGCGGCGGCTGGAGCGGGGCGCGCGGAGGGGGCTGCGGCTGGAGCGGGCGGCGCTAGAGCGAGCGGGCGCGGCTGGAGCGGGCGGCGCTGGCGAGGGCGGCGCTGGAGCGGGGCGGCGGCTGGAGCAGGGGCGGCGGCTGAGCGGGGCTGCGGGCTGGAGCGGGGCGGCGCTGGAGCGAGGGGCGGCGCTGAGCGGGGCGGCGCTGGAACGGGGCGGCCAGGCTGAGCAGGAGCGGCGGGCTGGAGCGGGCGGCAGCTGAGAACGGGGGCGGCCGGCTGGAACGGGGCGGCGGCTGGAGCGGGGCGGCGGGCTGGAGCGGGCGCGGCTGAACGGGGCGGCGCTGGAGCGGGGCGGCGCTGGGACGGGGCGCGGCTGGCGGGGGGCGCGCTGGACGGGCGGCGCTGACGCGCGCTGGACGGGGGCGGCTGGACGGGCGCGCTGGAGCGGGGCGGCGGCTGGAGGGGCGCTGGAGCGGGGCGCGGCTGAGCGGGCGGCGCGTGGAGCGGGGGCGGCGCTGGACGGGGCGGCGCTGGAGCGGGGCGGCGGCTGGAGCGGGGCGGGCGGCTGAGCGGGCGCGGCTGGGCGGCGGCGCTGCGAGCGGGGCGGCGGCTGGAGCGGGGGCGGCGGCTGGAGCAGGGGCAGCGGTAGTAGGAAGTATTGCATGCGTTGTGAACGGTGATAAGTGCAGGGGTGGAAGTAGCGTGGCCTGCGGGCACGGATGAATTGTTTGCATTGCTCTATGCGTGAAATAAAGTACTGCTCGTCAGTGGAGTGGGTCCGGAGGTAAATTCCCCATTTACACCATGGAAATCGCTAACTGCGCTTCTTCGCCAATTATGGTATGTTCCAAGGATACTTGCACTCGCACAAACTTAATTATCAAATTGCAATCCTGTTTTTCTCTGAAGAAAATTTGTATTTTACATTAATTTAAGGAGTGTGCAACAATTCCTTGAACTGCGCAATCCTCAACATCGTCCAAATTTTGTATATCAACTTTATACAGCAACATTTTTTAATACACACATACACATAACAGAAGCATTATTTTAATTTAAATAATAAAATACGTTATGTTCTGAGTAGAAGTACCTACCCTTTCATGAATGTGCAAATAATTAATTACGAAGGTGCAGATTTATACGCACGAAAAACTGTAGAAATACGCTGGCAAAATGGACATTTAAATATATAAAATAGACATTTAAAAAATGTACTATATATTTCTTCTTATCCTTTTTTATGTAATTGTGAGGAACGTTCCTGAAGTATACGTGATATAGTTACTTACTTTCATGGATTGTTTGCGTTCATTATTGTCAAGGTAAGGGGGCTAAAATAATTCCTTTGGGTGACTGATGCGCAGTAGGAAATATGAGGGTGCATGTGACTTGTTTTCAAAACATCCACTAAGACCTTCTAATACTACTGGGATCTACGCGCAATTGAGCGCGACTACCACACGCGAGACTACAAACGGCAATCTTCGAATATAGAAGGTAAAATGAACAACAGAAAGCCTTATTTTGTTGATATCTTATGAAAGTATAGTTGAACTAGGGATTAGTTGATCAGAACAAATATTTTATTTTAAAATTGATTCTATGCGTATTTATTTTACAAATCTTACAGGTGTATTTTAAATGTATTTACATTAATAGCAAAATATAGTATGATACGGTATAGAGATACGGTATATTTAAAAACTGTGACGTGATACATTTTAATTGAACGTTGGGCACTCTAACCTTTCTGAAAGTTAACCATCTTGTTCTCTAGTATAATTAGCCATTATTTGGGTAATATTATTCCATATTAAGTGGCTCTACAGATAAAAGAGGTAATCAACATCGTTTGTTTATATATTTTAAATTAATTTCTTTAGCTATTGTCTTATCTGTGGGACAACTGAAGATGGGATAAGATTCCCGAAATATGTGTGACCAATTATTTTCAATATTAAATACATTTTTAACAAACTTTATGGTTGATACCACCTGGATCCTTAATAATTTTGGATCACATAAGAATACCACCACGGAATTTATGCAAATCAATGAATACGTCGACATTACTTCCAAAACGTTCTACACATTGAAACAAATTATATAAAGCAAAAATTATGCACACTCAATTGGGTGTAGCGGAACCGAAAAGGTTAATATAATAAGCCGGCTGTGCTGAATGTTCAAGTGCTGCACATACTAAAAATGTTTCATGTGCTAACGAGTGGATTCCTGCTTCCGTGGAGTCGACGGCAATGTGTTGTACAGGTACACAGGTGGTTATCGCTCGCTGCCCGCACCACTATGAGGAAGTCACCACGAGACGGAAGCCGGTACCGGCTATCTCTTCATCGCGAGCAGTAGCTCGATCGAACCCAGCACGAGGTCGTGGGGTTCCACATAATCCGGCTCTCAACACAACTTTACATTTTGATAAATAAATAGAGATATTGTCAGGTATCAATATTTTAATTCCACTAATGATCATTTCGATCGCGTAGCAATCGCGTAGGAAATGATCATTAGTGGAATTAAAATATTGATACCTGACAATATCTCTATTTATTTATCAAAATAAAAAAGGTATCTACTTCACCAACAATCCAATTAACAACTTTACATGTTGCTGTACATGAAAAATTTACGTTTGACATTTCTGATCCTCTTAACTCGATTTGTTTTTTGTTATTTTTTTTTAGTAATTCCGGGCAGGGCAACTGCCAGCGTCATTAGCCCCGTGAGTGTATTGCGTGTATTTTTCTCGAGAGGTGGCGGTGATCTTCGGTGGCTGGGTCTTCGAGCGAGGAAAGAAATTCAAAGTCGATTAGAGAAACCTACATATTTCGGAAGAGCGGATCACATGCACAAAATTCAGACAAGAATTCAGAAAACAGATGTTGGGAAATATTAATTCCCGAATCGAACTATTAGAGACTAGAACGGTTTGCCTGTGACAATCTTCGATCCCTTTTTCTCAAAGCCTGAGCAAATTTAAAAATAAATTAGTTTCTTGAATGTTGATATATGTGTTTAATAAAATTCAGTGTAATTAATTATGCCTTCTATGTAATTTGGTATTATTATGATTATTATTATGATTATTATTATTATTATTATTATTATTATTATTATTATTATTATTATTATTATTATTATTATTATTATGTGCAGTACACTGGCGTGAAGTGCAGTGACGTTCTGAAACTGAGAGAAAGGAGTGTGTGAGAAAGACATTACAGCTCGCTGTTTTGCAGCGCTGTGAAGTGTAGTGTGGTGAAGTGGAGTTTTATGAAAGATTGCGTGGTGAAATGTTCACGTGAATTTGTAACGTTAGTAGATTGTGTAAAGTTTTTAAGTTCTTTAATGTTAAGTTAGTGTATTCTGCCACCAAGTTCTCACAGTTAATTGCAGAATTATTAAGAAATCTATCTATCTTTTCAACGTTGTATGACGAGATCCGGCGCCAACCTACGTCGGCGTTCCCCAACCTACGTTTGCGTTTCCCAACCTACGTCGGCGTTTCCCAACATACGTCGGCGTTCCCCAACCTACGTCGGCTTTCTCCAACCTACGTCGGCTTTCTCCAACCAACGTCGGCGTTCCCCAACCAACGTCAGCGTTCCCCAACCTACTCGGGCGTTCCCCAAACCCTACGTCCCGGCGAGCGTTCCTCCAACCCTACGTCGCGTTCCCCAAACCTACTCGGCCCGTTCCCCCAACCTACGTCCGGTTCCCTACGCTCGTTCCCCCAACCCTACTCGCGTTCCCAAACCTACGTCGGCGTTCCCCAACCTATGCGTCCCCTACCGGCGTTCCCCAACCACGTCGGCGTTCCCCAAACTACCGTCGCGTTCCCCAACCTCTCGCGTTCCACCACGCGCGTTCCCCAACCTACGTCGGCGTTCCCCAACCTACTCGGCCGTTCCGTTCCCCAGACCTACGTCGCTTTCCCCAACCAACGTCCGGCGTTCCCCAACCAACGTCGGCGTTCCCCAACCAACCGTCCACCACGTCGGCGTTCCCCAACCAAACTCGGCGTTCCCCAACCACGTGCGGCGTTCCCCAACCAACGTCGGCGTCCCCAACCAATCGTCGGCGTTCCCAACCAAACGTCGTGCGTTCCCCAACCTACGTCGGCGTTCCCACCTAACGCCTCCACGTCGCGCGTTCCCCAACCTACGTCGCGTCCCCAACCTACTCGCGTTCCCCAACCTACGTAGCGTTCCCAACCTACGTGAGCGCGTTCCCCAACTACGTCGCGTTCCCCAAAACGCGTCCCAAACACCGTCGGCGATTCCCCAACACTACGTCGCGTCCCCAACCTACGTCTGGGTTCCCCAACCTACGTCGCGTTCCCCAACCTACGTCGGCGTTCCCCAACCTACGTCGGCGTTCCCCAACCTACGTCGGCGTTCCCAACCTACGTCGGCGTTCCCCAACTACGTCGGCGTTCCCCAACCTACGTCGCGCGTTCCCCAACCTACGTCGGCGTCCCCAACCTACGTCGGCGTTCCCCAAACCTACAGTCGGCACGTTTTCCCACACCTACCGTCCCCAGCGTTTTCCCAACCTACGTCGGCGTTCCCCAACCTACGTCGCGTTCCCCAAACCTACGTCGGCATTCCCCAACCTACGTCGGCGTTCCCCAACCTACGTCGCGTTCCCCAACCTACGTCGCGTTCCCCAACCTACGTCGCTTTCCCCAACCTTACGCTCGCGTATCCCCGAACCGTACGTCGGCGTTCCCCCCAACCTACGTCGGCGTTTCGCCCCAAACCATACTCGGCGTTCCCCAACCTACTCGTGCTTCCCACCACGTCGCGTTCCCAACCTAGCGTCGGCGTTCCCCAACCTAACGGTCGCGTTCCCCAACAACGTCGGCGTTCGCCCAACCTACGTCGCGTTCCCCAACCTACGTCGCGCTTCCCCAAC
This sequence comes from Gryllus bimaculatus, assembly GCA_017312745.1. Lineage (NCBI taxonomy): Eukaryota > Metazoa > Arthropoda > Insecta > Orthoptera > Gryllidae > Gryllus > Gryllus bimaculatus. The sequence goes on from BOPP01000044.1 coordinate 1,197,823, forward strand.
CTACTCGAGCTCCCCAACCTACGTCGGCGTTCCCCAACTACGTCGGCGTTCCCCAAACCTACGGTCGCGTTTCCACCTACGTCGCGTTCCCCAACTACGTCGGCTCTCCCAACTACGCTCGGCGTTTCCCCAATAGTGCACCTACGTCGGCCGTTCCCCAACCTACGTCGGCGTTCCCCAACCTACGTCGGCTTACTCCAACCTACGTCGGCGTTCCCCAACTTACGTCGGCTTTTCCCAACCTACGTCGGCTTTCTCCAACCAGCGGGGACCGTCCAAGCCGGGATAGGGTCTAAGCTCCCGACCGATCTCCAGGCATGCGTGCTTGTGTAGTGCGTGTTAGTGTGTGTAAGGGAAGAGAAATGAAGGAAGAGGTGGAAAGATAGCGCGCGGTCCGTTACCCGTTTGTTAAGGAATCGATATAATGATCCAGGATAAATACATTTGATGATACATTTTAGTACATCCTACATCCGAAACGATTCGAATATGAATTCCGATAATTGGATAATACAAGGAAGTTAGGTTACAAAGGCGTCGGATATTGAAAGAAAACTTGGCTTTAATTCACAAAGATCGTTTGAACATTGGTAAAGAATGCTGTAAATGTTCTGTGAATAAAATTAAAAAGAACTACAAAATAAATTCTAAAGATTATTTGCATACATATAATAATTCAAACTCGATGAGGATAACTGGATATCTATTACAAGTTCAACTAACAAATATGGTGTGAGTGTACACTATTTTTTATATTAAATTTTTATACTCGATTGTAGTGCTTATTCACGAAAGGATGGAAAATAAATAGAAAATATGATCTTCCAAAACGATTTTTTTCTGTAACCATCTCCATGTTAATACATGTATAATTAAGAGGTTAATAGTCATACAATATTAACAAATAATTGGTCGGGATCAATATTATTGAGACATAAATGAAAATGGGTTTGACTTAACCATTGCACCACGTTGGGTTTGACTTTTCCGAACATGTTTCTGCTTTCTCAATCATTCAGAAAACAATTACCTTTCATAAATCTACACAACATTCGTATTATTAAAGAGAAATAGTGCAATGATATTAGGATACTGAAGCTATTTTGTTAACCAATTAGATGCGTAATTTCATAAAGAGAAAATTTGACCAAAAATTAAAGAAGAATATGTAATAACTAAACTAAAGTTTAACCAGTAAAAAAAGAAAAAAAACTTCCACTGCGCACACGCGAACGCTGCCTCCCCCTTCAAAGCTACCAATATTACCCACCTCCCGCACTATTTGTCACAACATACCTCTCCCCGTCTTTCTCTCGTGGATCGCGCGGTAATTCAACATTGCTAGTCTGGCGATAGCAAACTGATGAGCGGGAAGGGTCTGACAAAAGGCAGCTTTCGTCATTCTGCAGTATCGGTGGCCCAAACGATCAATAGAAAACAAGCCGTGTCTCGAAGATAGGTTTCCGTAATGATAATGTAATGGTGACACACTGATGCATTCGTCATTTCTCTGGACACCCCTGGCGGTGCGAGTTGTTCTTTTTACGATGAGGGTTGGGATGACGAGTGACGGCCAGTGTCATCAATGCGTCTTGCAGTCGCCTCTCCTGGACGCCTATGCGCTTCTTTATCGCCGAGGGGGGACATTTGAGCTACCACAGGATGGGGGAAGCCTCTGGGACTTCACTAGAGAGACGTTCGCCATGTTGGCTCGTTTGAGAGTGGTACAGCTATAGTAGAAATATGCCGCTCCATTCCTTCCACCACACTTCGCTCCGCAACGTCGACCTTCCTGCTCTCTCGCCAAGCTCCGCCTGCACTTAATCGCCCCTCCCCGTCCACGCTCCACCCCCACTTCCACTCCCATTTACATGTGCCACCATCGGGGTACGCTATGACCAGCCCCTGCTCACTACTGTTCCGCAACCTCTAAATGCCTAAATGCATTGCGGGTTGCATTACAATACATCTGCAATTATATGGGTAACCTTTTAAACCACAAAACCTCATGGTTTTGTCGGTCGCTCTCATGTATTTGCGCACATGTTATTGAAATGGCTCCGTGTGTTCCAGAAATATGCTCAAACAAACACACGTACAACGAACTTTATATATAAATAGTACAATAGATATGTAATGGAGTTTGTGGCAAACATCCGTACATTAATAAAAAGAAAAGAAACCCTCAATTTCCAGTGATTAACAATCTCTTTATAAGATCCCTCTGTCATCGACAATTACTTGAAAATTAGCTATTGCTTTCTTCCTCAAGAAGACTAGCTTCTGAATTATCATCGATCGAAAAGTCATTACTATGCACCTGAATGTGGCTTCAGGATCCACGAACTGAAAATCGAAGACGCGAAAGGGGTAATTTCAAAAAGTGGAAGCTATCAGCGATAGAGCAAACGGATAGGCGTATTACTAATGTTACCCATACCATCTAATTACCATCTTTAATGGCACGTAAGGCCAAGCATTGTCTCTCTGAGAGCAGGAAAAAATGCGTGCGTAAACACATTTCTTCACATGCAGTCGCTTGTGAATCCGACCAAAAGTTAACCGAGAGTTGCCTTGTACAAACATCACATATGTTCTACGGCTTCAGAGATTGGAAAGCTACAACTCGAAGGAGGTGGCAACCGGCGCATTGTGGCAACAGGTTGGCGGCGGCAGTAGTTGTGACGGCGGAAGTGGTAGTGGTAGTGGTACCGGAAGCGGTAGCGGTCGTGGCAGTGACAGTGACAGTGGCAGTGGCAGTGGCAGTGGCAGTGGTCGTGGCAGTGGTCGTGGCAGTGGTCGTGGCAGTGGTCGTGGCAGTGGTCGTGGCAGTGATGGTGGCGGCGGTGGTGATGGTGGTGGCTGTGGTGGCGGCGATGGCAGAGGCGGTAAAGATGGTGGAGGCGGTGGTGCAAGTGGAGGGGAAGACGAAGGCAGGGATGGTGGCTGAATCACGGGTGAGGCGGCGGAGGATGAGGGGGAGAGAGTGCTGATAGAGGCAGAGGCGGAGGCGAATCAGGTGATGGGCGTCGCAAAGAACGCGGTGATTATGATTAAGGAAGCGATGGCAAGGCGGTGCCAGTCGTGTGACCACTTGTTTGCGTGTTCCGTCCCCTTGCGCAAATTGGCGCCAATTTACGAGTGCTCTAGTACCTCGTTTGCACCTACAATGAACCACGTGAAACCGTGTCGACACGTGCCTTGCTGTCGCTCGGTGCATTAAAGTCGGCATAAACTCTATAACCCGAAAAAATACAAAGTGGCCCGTGCATGATCGGAATATATGACTGATTAACCCGTACGAGAACTCTTTTCTAGTGTTTTAGGTAATCATGACATGCTATCATGAGACTGTTGTCCGTTCTGATTTCCGTGGCGTATGTCCCAACCACAGCAGTCTTTCGACAGTTGCTCATTGTACCTCAACAACCGAACAAACACAGCGACTGTTAACTTTTCTTAGAGATAGTGCACGTAACCTATTTTTGAAAGGTGGAAAGTTTGAAGATACATTTGAAAATTAACATATCGTTGAGGTGTTTAAGATATACATAATCATAAAACGGCGAGAAACATTTTTTTCACATATAGTAGTAGTTAAAAACTGACCGAATGTTCTAGTTCAATAAATTGTGAATAAAATGCATGAAAGTAAAAAAAAGTACCATAATAGTCATCCATAAATTCCAATTTGTATGATCAGTCCTTATTGCATCATAAACTGATAAACTGTTATTTTTTTCTTGTACATATTCGTTTCTTTTATTTTTCCGGGAAGAATAGACAATATTTTTCAGCACTAATCCATGGAAAATAATCAATACTTCTTTATATTACCTTCACCACTAATTACCACTACAAGTTTATAAAGTTTCATTTGTTAATAGGAAATTGTTTCTTTGCCATACCCTTGCCACATAGATGACATGGCAGTACAAAACATTCTTGTAAATGAGCGTCTTCTTCGTGTCAGTTAGGTAAACACTGGATAAATTTAAAAAAATGTTCATATATAATTATTAATGTTATACAAACAATTTAAAAAGACAATGCAAATATAAAAAACCTACATATAATTAGCAAAAATAAAAAATTGTGTTCGCCTTGAAGAGGGCATTACAGTCGTGCAGACTTTTTGAAGCAAAATTAGAGATTACAATTGTCATTCGCCCCACTACCACCCTCGCCCGACAACTACTTTGCTAAAGCATTTGTAACAGAAATATAAACAGAATATAGGCACAAACTATCATTCCACACTACGTCACTGACGAAGAAGGTACGAGCTAACTTTGGACACACTCCAAGAATGGTCGAGTTTGAAACGTTTCTGATAGTTTCCCCTGCATATGTCATTCACATATTGTCCTGAGAAGCCATCGGATGCCCACAATTCGTTCAAGTTAGCATAGTCTCACATTAGTGATGCAGCACACCCGACACGAAGTTCCTTCAGGTCGAAACTTACGAGTAATATCGACTCTACTAGATCGCTTGAAATGCGGGTGTAAGGCTGCGCTGTTAGAGGACTCGAGACTCAGTTTCCAGACCGGGCACGTCGCGTCGGTGATGTCTGATGACTGCAGTAGACACGAGATTGACCTCCACGTCTCTGACAGACGCCAACGTCATTGTCAGGCTTAATCCGCCTATTATATGTAGGGTACTCGGAACGTGGCAGTGGCGGGCGGCAGCGCAGCTCAGAACACTCAGCCACAGTATACATATAGGTAGTCTAAGCTGAAACTTAGCAATCGATCTTGCCTGTCTCTTTACTACCACATGAAGCGCACGCTTCGCGAATTAGGCAGTTGACACTCCCTCCACCTCCTGCTTCCTCGCCTCCCCGTCCTCGCCTCCCCGTCCTCGCCTCCCCGTCCTCGCCTCCCCGTCCTCGCCTCCCCGTCCTCGCCTTCCCGAGGTTGCACTACTATTTCTCTGTCTCCTCTTCCTCCATCTCATTCTACTCCCATCTCCCCAGCATTGTTGTCGTCCTCTTCGTCCTCCACAACCTCCTCGGCCTCCTCCTCCGCCCGCACAGCCTCCTCCGCCTCACCAGTATCCCCTTCCTCCTCAAATTCCGTCTTCTCCCTCCGTCCCATACCCCTCCTCCTCCTTTTCTCCGTCTGCTACCGTTTCACCTCCTCTTCCTCTCCCCGCTTCTCGCGCTGCTGCAGGGCACGAGCGGAGGCGGGGCGCGCGCTTATTAACGCGCCAGGGATTTCCGCGTCGCCCACCGGGGAGGACACGCCCACCCCTCGCGGCGGCTCAGGAGCCGCCCTTGAGGCACGCCTGCTCCCCTCGCGGCCGCGGCCGCCGACACAGACCCGACGCCGGAGGCAACAGCAGCACGGCGCGGGCGCTTGCGAAATCGAAGTTCAAAGGGCACGTTCAAAAATCCTCCTCAACATCTGTCTGGCAAATTTTGTTTTCGAAATGTAGGCATTTTCTTTCGCAAAAAATATTAATGCGTATTGACTGTCAACCAAGACATTTATTTAGTTCCAAAATCGTTTGTAGATTCAAGTGTTTCCTTACTTGTTCCTCTTAAAACTTTGCGCTTACTGAAATCAGAATTAGAAAATAAGTATTTTTTTTCTATTGAACATAGAGGTCGGTTGTGCGACAAACATTGTTCTTTATCAACGGGATTTTCGATAAGTTTCCTTTTACTAAGTTATAAGTTCTCTTTACTAATGTGTTCCTGGCCTGTTTCAATATCAAAGTTATACAATACTTTTGAAATAATAGGATACTGCAAAACTGTGTAAACTATTTTTTATATAGAATTGTGAAACCATTTGTATTTAATCTAGAAATTATTGTTCTTAGATCTTCCAAACAACGTTGTTCCCACTGAAGCGAAAAGATTCTAAACATATACTGCATTCTGCAGAGGTAATCTGATAGATACTCCATTGTTGAACAGTTTTTTCAGCACATTAAACCTTCGTAAATGATGAATTTAGGATGTAAATCGGATAAACGAATAGGATTAATGAATAGGTAAAACGAATAACGGATAGCTAAAACGGATAGCATAGCGTAGTGCTCTCATTTTCCCAACATGTACATTTCAATAACAGTGCTTTTTAATGTTGCAGAAAAGGGGGTACAACGTTTACAAAGTGCTAAATTTTCACATACATCAATAGCCCTTATGTCTCGTTGTTTTGACATGGTATTGACATCACCTTCGAACAACTCAACAACGTAATAAAGATATTTAGCATAACTTAACTGTGAAAATAAACCCCTGAAAAGAATTACGATAGTTCACGAGAGTTTAATAATTTACTTGCAATAAAACAAATTTGAAAGCGTAGTACCGTGGCATTTAACGTTAATTTATCTTTTCCTGGCGGCGGCGGCAGGGCTCAATATAGAGCTTGCCTTCACACGCCGCCTCAGCCTCTCGGGAGCTGACGTCACAGCCCCCGACAGCGCTCGGAAGCGGGGCTGTCGCGGCGTTCTCAAGGCTTCGCGCCTCTGCGGGCGGTGGATTTACGCCCCAACTAATGAATCTTACTTCCATAGAGGCCGGGCGAAAGGGAGAAGCTGTGGAGAGGCCGTGTTAATAACGAGGTGGAAGAAAGAGACACGTTACCCGAAAATAGAGACAGGCAGTCTTTTTCTGTACAAACAGAGTATTCCTCCATGTTTTCTTGTTTCTAGTGTATTGCATGATGATCCAGTGGATTGCTCTGTAAAACTCATGTTCTGTGTTTATATTACTACAATTGTTATTTAAAAGAATGAATGTAATTTACTGCGTCTATTTCATTAATACGTCCGATAATTAATATTTGTTTCACAGACGTCGAGATGGGCATTTTTTTAAATTAAAAGAGGAATACGGTAAATACTTAAGCAAACTTCCCACTTGAAGTTTGCTGTTGTTTTTCTAAACTCGTTTTTTAACAACTTGGTCTTATAGCGACCACTGAGCTTCTTTGAACTGTAAGGGGACCTTTAGAAAGAACACGTAAGGACAGTACGAACACACACAAACATCCATTCCCGGACGGGATTCGATCCTGCGACCCTTCTAGTCAAGGCAGCTACGGCCCTTTAGCCTTAGCGAACTCAGCTATTCAGGCCGGTTGAATCAAGTTTTAAAATCTAAAAATAAATACAATAACAGGAAAACTAAGCCATTTATTCCCAATTACGTATCCACTACAAGTTTTATACGTGACTATACACGTGACAAACGGCGACAAGATGAGACAACGCATTCACTCAGAAAAAATGTAAACATTTAATGTGAAAATTAATGTTGTCTCTTGTCAATTGGACCATTGGTATAAATGTGCATTTTTTTAAAACTCTCATATAACCAGCAGTCTTTCTCCACGAAGAACGTTCCTTGAGCACTCTGAAAGTGTAGGAGTCCCCGTCTGTTTTGATAAGAATGTTTACGCTGCCACTGTTTCAGCAGCACACAGGAACGACTTGCTTCAGGACGTATCAGGCGCGTGCACACGTCTTTCGTCAAGAAGGAAAACACAGGTATGAGCAACCGTGTCACAACAGAAGCACAAGGAAAAAAAGACGATCGGGTGTACTAAAAAAACAAATGACGTTCT
>BOPP01000044.1:1210411-1243056 GCA_017312745.1 Gryllus bimaculatus
GAAATATTTTTTTTAAATTGTTTCGCTCGATTGCAAGACAGTGCACTTATAAATATGCCAGAATTATTTATCCATTAATACCTCTTAAATTTTGAAAACTCTCAATTTTCGAACCTGAACTATATTTTCAATATTAAAGCCCCAGATTTCTTTCTCGTTGCAATTTATTCCTCTCTTTCAGATCTTTAAATGATGTCCTGCACCTTTTATAAAAAATAGTAGAGTCATGATACTTTGGAGAAGGTTAAGTGCCGGCATGCTCGTCATTCCCGTTAATGATCTAACATCTATATTACCTTCCCCACCTTATCAACCCTCTCCGCTTTGTTCGTCTCACCCACTTTACCCACACCCACCCGGGCGTGTCCTGCGCGCACCACCAAGGACATATTAAAATTGCAATAAACGACATTTTGTCAAAAAACACAAACATTTTGGGATACCATTTTGTATTGCAAATCCATTAGTTTCTTTCTCGGCCGCTCAAAAGTATTCGTCCAAAATTTGCAAGCAATCTCTCCAGAAGTTGAAACATATTTTGGTCTGACAAAAAAAATTACAAGCAAACATTTTGGATCGTATAAATCATTACCAGAACCATATAAATGCTACAGATGCACATACACATACATGCGCGCACAACCTATACACATTTGAGAATTATATACACTTACTTTTATGTAAGTGACGAGTAGTATGAAGGAAGATATCTCACCATCGACGACCAAATCGGAAGCCACTTCTTATAAGAACATACGCCTTATTTGTGTCTCGTACGTACCTGGAACAAAACAAACATTTCAGCTCAAGAGCAACATTTTTACCTCCTAATTCATACCAAATTCCTATCTATTTACAGCAATAAAAATGTTCACAATATTGTTGCCACTTGTAATTTTCATCACTGCACTGAATTTCAGCTCGTCAGGTGAACTATTGAATTGTGGATTATGAATATAGGAAAGATACACTGGTGCATTATGGAAAGTAGGTACACAAGAAATATTAAATTAAAACAAATGAAAATGTTTTAAAGCACAAATAAAATTCAAAAAGGCCTTTGAAATGTAAATATATTTGATTGGAAGAATCCTTGGAAACTTTTTAATTTCAGATGGATTTCTTTCATAAAATCAATGTTAAATTGGTCTTTATTTTGACATTTGTTTTTGTTTTGCCCTGTTGACCTTGCGCCAATGTATGTTCTCACAAACTAGGTTCTATCAAACTAAAAATATTGACCAAAGGGGAAGGAAAAATTTATATCGAAATCACGACAGTCATTCAACATTCAACGACAGTTTTCATGATCATCGAATCGCAATGCCACTCAGAACGTTTAGAAAAAGAGAAAATCAGCAAGATAGACAGAACACCTCTGCAAATATCTCCAAGCCTTTCAATTAAAATTCACACCGAAACATTAAACAGGATTGAAATCGACAAAATCCATGGTGGTACAAATTCTACGGAGGATTTTTCACGTTTTCAGTGAAGTTTTGACATTAAAAGCTTTGATTGTCAGACAGGCTGGTCATGTCTAGATAAAGGTCTCATTTTACATTCGCAGAGACAATTCTATCTACTTTTAATTAGGTTCATTGTATTGTATTTCTAGTACAAAGTATAAATAATAGTAAATGCTTTTAAGTTTAATTCTTTAAATTATTACACACAATGATACTGAAATATACGATTAATGAATCAATGCTGATTCTAGAATGTCACAAACTATTTTTCAGCACCCATGCATGGAAACCAGTTCTTAGAATCACGTTTTATTGGAAAGTGTTACTTTGAGGTACGCTCACGGTAAATAGGCTTGGCAAAGTTACGCCCATACACAATAACTAGGTACATCAAAGTAAACAAAACACGTGCTAACAACAATCAACATTTGGCGCCGTCTCACCTATAGGGAAGAAATCGAACTAACGAAATCTAAATTGATAGATTCAGAAGATCTTCAAAATAATTCGCAATTACAACGCAAGTACTTTAACATATACTTACAATTTTTCATGAATTCATACTAAAAGTGGTGGTGCTAAAACAGCACGTACTTTCTTCCCCGTATTATCCTGCAAAATTGAAGTACTCAAAATTTCGAAAAATTGTACATGACCTTATTTCAAAATCCTTAAGAAACAGATTTCATTAAGCAAAAAAATCTATCTTTAATATTTTAATTATACAAAGACTCTTTTGCAATTATTGTATACTTTGTATTTTCAACTAACATGAGACCAGCACAATTCTCTTGAACGTCCTCCCCACTCTTCAAGAATAAAATTTAATAAAAAACGATGGATTTTTTTTTAATTTGGAAAATGTCCCAGGGGATTCAAGTTAAGTACTCCCCAAAATTGAAGTATATGTTTCAAATTCAAGGATCCGTGGCATCTGTCAGATTAATTGGAGGTTCTCAATTTTGGAGAAAATCAGCCGAACGGTTTTAGACGCCAGCGTTGTTCAGAGACGGACAGACTGACGTCTAACCGTCATTCGATTTTGTGGTATCAAAGATCCACAAGACATGGATTTTGGCTAAACCACATTTACAGTATTTTTCTTCTAAATTTAGCAACTAGATTTATCTACTGTTTCGTAACCAGGGCCTAGTAAAACGAGTTTTTCTGCCCAAAATTCGCCGTTTTTTAAGGCAGCGTTACATAACTTTCTCTCCACTCCGTAGGTAGATAGTAAAAATAATGTATGCAACTCATACGCAAGTGTCTTTGGCGCGCTCTTTTCGAACTGCTGATCTCGTCTCCTGTCGTGGTCGCTTCATCCATCAACATTTCATTCGCGCGCTAAAGACCCATTTTTCGCATCAGTTACGTAAAGAACGATTGTTAATGACGATGTCGTCCTTCACGTGGAGACGCGCGTCAATATCGCTGTACAGAACAGATCTTACATTCCTCCGGTTATTTCATACTTGGGAGAATGATGGACCTTTTTTTATTTTTTTTCTTACGTAAGGTCGCTTTTCAACTACTAAGGTAGCTATCATGACCACTGAAGTAACACTCGGGGTCAGGGTACACGGATACACACAAAATCCATGCTCTGAACGGAAGTCGAACCCGCGAAGCTTCAGGCACGAGGGAGTTATGGGTCTTATACTTTAGCTTCAGCTTCGGGTATCCAGGCCGGCGATAGATGTTATCGTAAGCAATAACATCAATTATTCCCTACTCCGTATGAAATAACAGCAAGAACATAACACTTTACTCCTTACAAAAAACTTGAAGATTTTGTTAAATAAAATAATCTGGTCTATTATTTTGCCATCCGGGTATAAACATACAAAAAATATTTGCGTGTTATAATAATCATACATAATTTCCAAATAATATTTAATCAACACGCCATCACAAATGAATTTTTGTAATTTTTGTGTGTCCGCAAAGGAAAGGAGCGGACAGTAAAACCACCAACACGACCCCGAACACCAGCACGTATCGAGAACACATAACTACTAGTCGACGTCACGAGCTCAAAGGCGCCTGCGTACTCCCTCCTACGAGATACGGGCGCTCTTTGTCCCGTGACGTGACCGCGCGACTCATACACCAACAGCTCGTCACTGCCAGGCCGCTAACAAGTCCACGGAACCAGGGTGACGCGACACCGCTGCCTCATACCTCACGGAAATGAAACGAAACCAAGAGAGGCTAATAAAAAAATTAACGGCAGGCGGCGACAGAGGCGTAGTTAGAGCTGGCGAGTAGTTAGAGATGCGGCTCTTGCACCAAGCTCTACGTTGATTTTCAGAAATACTTTGGATGAGCCCAAAAGTTTCTCGAATTCAACTCTTAAATCATTCTCGATTTCTTCACATTTCGTATCTTTCTATTTTTTACAGAAGTAAAAATAAGCAAGGTTTTTCTGAAACAATTTTGCAGATATGAAATCATATAAATCGTTTCTTACGTCCTTAAATATAAAAAAAAGAGTTTACGACATAAAACTATGTAACACGAACGATATGTAAAGTATTAAAATAGAAACAAAGTTATAAGTTATTTTTAAAACTCAAGACGCATTTTCCAATGAATAAATCAATGAATAAATTCCAAAATAATTCATTTCAAGAGATTCAGTTGACAAAAAACAGCAACGATCCGAATTTCCACATTACGGATTTTTTTCGAGATTCACTTGTTCTAGAAAGACAAAAAAAAGTGAGTAAAGCACACGTGGTAGGCAATGACTCTGGTCGCAGAATATTTTTCTGCGACGCAATCCGAAACTGCACCGAGGTAGGGAAATAGTAAATTGTCAGTAATCTCAGTGACAGAGATAGAAGTGGAAGATGCAGAATCAACTAAAGTGTTTATTGACAAATCATAGTTCCTGATTAGCAAATGTGTGAGTCAAAGATCAAGGGTCACATCGGAATTGGGGAGAGGGAACGATATGGGGGGATCAATACACCAGCTCAACAAAACATCAGCAATCCCAGATAATTATTTGAGGAATTATTCCTGGTCGTAAGGGATTACAAGAATAATTTAAATAGTCTTCTCGGTTTATTTATTTGTATTACTGAATAAAACTTAATATATATCCATTTATAACTTCAGTAACATCGGGACTAAGAAGTATTTAGCGATGACATTGTTTTAAGCATTTTATCGTTGTTTTATGGCCTCATTCAATCCTCTATGGAGGTTATGTACATTTGGGTGAACACGCAATGTTTTTTCTCATGCATTGAAAATGCAGTCAGCTGACGACTTACTAAAGATCTGCATATCTTTTGGGATTATGTAAATTAATTCAACCAAGAAAATTATTTAAATTATTCGTCCAATTTCCTACGGCCAGGAATTGGTTCTTCTAATCATTACATAAAACTTCAATGATCACACAGCACATTCTTTCCACCGACGAAAGAGATACAACCTCTAAAATATGGCTGTGTCAGACCCACTATCCATTGACAAGCTGACAGGCTGAGGTGGCTCAGAGCATCAACTGGTGTCAACGCAGTGCCTCTGACTCTAGGAGGTCCTAGGGTGCGAGTTCGACAGTGGCAGGACTTTTGATACTAGCCAATCGAATTCAGCCGCTGCCTGCAGGAGAATTCGAGCCGCCAGCTGGTCTGATCGGTAGTTTTCTCCTATCATCACCAGGAGATTGCCGGAGCAATACCCAAACAAACGAATAACGCTCCGCGATTCATTTTTCCTCCCTCTCCCTTGGCTTATCCCCCCCCCACACACACTAGTAATTACTACACTAATAGGTCTGGAGCTTGCCCCGGGTGGGGCGATAACCGACTAGTAGAAACACCTGGATAGGGAAAACCTCGCATGCCGACGTACAGGTCAGCGCCGAATCTCAATATCCATCGGGATCGACCCATCTTCCGTGTTAAAAACATGTCATACGACAATAGCAGTTGATACTCCCGAAAAACGAAATAATGAATCAACCAATCATATATTATGACAACGGCACATAGAAAATTGATAGAGATACATTGAAAAGGACGTATAAAAATATGAAAAAAAAAATCCATCTACCTCCAGTGTGCGAAAAATGTTTACATTATTCCCTTCTTTCCTACAATTAATTGCAAAAAAAGTAACAACTGCTTGAAATGACTCACTGCCGTCCCTTATAACTAGAGAACAAGTCCGGAACGCCTGGGCGTTAACCAGCTCACGGAAGCCGACGGTGGCGGGAGCCTGATGCCTCTCATATCTCACCGAAATAAAACAAAACCTCTGCGGGCCAATAAAAAAATTAACGGCGTGAGGTCGCTCGCGCGCGCTCGCGCGTCAACGAAATAAACGGCGCAGTCTGACGTACACTCGCCGCACCGTGTCGCTGCGATACGGGGTTATCTCGCGAGTTCGTAAATTACGCGAGGCGCAAACACATTAAACAAGGAAACCCCCGCCCCTCGAAACGGTCTCGTCTGCGGGGAAAGCGAGTCGACGAGACGCGAACGACCATCAGTCGCCCTCCGCATATTTATGCGCTCCCTATCGTCGTAGGTTAGCTGCTTTCGGGCTTCTTTTTACAACCAGAAACTTGTGAACGCGGTCGTCGATAGATGAATGCGATAGTCGTTCGATTGAGAGGGCTTTCGTACGTAGGGGATTCATTCCCGTCTGATTCTAGTGGTGACTCGGCTATCATCGTGCTGTTTGGGGGGCGTGGGTTTCGATAACCAGGAATTTGTGAATGCGCTCGTTAGAAGGTGAACGTGAGATTGTTGCTCGTTTGATTGAAATCGCAAGCGTTCGCGATTAATGTTTTTGACTAGTGGCAATACCACTGTATGTCATCTGCAGCCCCACTGGTACTACTGGCCTCTATCTCAACTTACATCAGTTCGGCACATGCGTAAGAGGGATTATCGAATACATTATCTAACAACTTTTATTAATTGAGAAAGTAATATTCAGTCCCAGCGTATATACACCCGAAAAAGGTGGAATCATTTGCTTTAAAAATTGTATTACTGATAAATGATCTAGCTACAATTATGTTTTGTGTTGTCTCGAAATACTTCGTCTCTGGCATGTTATTTGTGACATATAATTAGTTTATTGAAGCTTTAGAGTTTTGTAGAAAAGTCCGTTTGAATTGTATATCACTTTTTTTCCTCCTGAACATGATGTTAGAATATTTAGACGTGCAACAGCGTTTCACCTCCAACTTCAGAGACATTCACTAGTTTTTCTGACTCTGAGAAGCTTCATATCCTCGCAAGGAATTTCATATTAAAGTGAATAGATAACGACTTCTCTCCAATCCGCTCTAGGAACTAGGTAGCACGTCCTTTTCAGCTAACAGAAAAATTTTAGTAACAACAGATGGGGAAGTCAGATCCATTTTTTTTTCTTCCTGACTGACCTGAATTTCCTTAGAAAAGGAAGGCTGATGAGTGAAATGTGGACCATACTGTGAAGTGAGCAAGCAAACGAGTGGGCAAGCAAACGAGTGGGCAAGTAAACGAGTGGGCAAGCAAACGAGTGGGTACTGCATATCCCGAGATGTGATATCTCTGCTGGAACGCAAGGTCTGACGCCTCCCTACATGCCAACTTGCTAATTTCCCCGATCCAGGTATCTCCACTCAGCAAGGCATCGACCCAGCGGGCTTCCTTCTGCTAAGGGGAAGTGAGATACGTGGTAGTGTACTTCATGCAAATGTGTGCGTGAGCGTACATTCCAGCTGAGGGGAGGAAAAGTGGAAGATCGGTGAATGGCTCAATTGTTTGTTGTACGGCTCCGCAATTCGCCTGGTATGGGTCGAAGAAAGCACGAAAAACTACCGATCAGAGCAGGCGATCATTAAGTTCGCGGGGGAGGTCGAACACGACCCAGTTGTCTAGGTAGTGTCAAAAATTCACCTCCACCGGAACTCGAACCATCGGTCCCTCCGGTCAACGATGTTGCATATGCAACGGCTCAGCCGTTGAGCTTTCGCAACCGATCACTGTACTTGAGATATTTCTGGCGCTGAACAGTCGCCTGATTACACAAAATGTGAGGAGGCGACTGTTCATTAAGGCAAGGTCAGAAGAATAAAATTAGCATTCTGAAGAAGTGCCACGCCCATCTTGTAACCATTGAATCGTGCATTGCATACAACCAGAAATAGGTCACAAGGTGATTAATGTGCTCGACAAAGAAAAATGCAATACTTTTATTAGTCAATATTCCCCTGTTCATTTCAATCTGTAGTCTCATTTCAATCTTCACTCTGTACTGTTCTTGTAGAGTCAAAAGAGTTCGATCACTTTTTGCACTTTTTAATGAATAGCAATACATGGATGACTGAATTTTGCTTTGTACGCAAACATAACAAAACGTAATGAGTGCAACTGAACTGTAATGTATGCAATTAAAATGAATAGCTCAAAACTTCAAAGGTATTCGGAATACGCTCGTTACGCCAGTTGCACACATACATTTCCAACTATGAGTAATTCCAGCTGGAAACACTGGAAAAAATTGAAGCACGGGAAATTTTTTTACGTACGTACTCGATCTGTAGAATTTCAATACCAAGTATTCTTGAGTAAACAAGACCGACTTGCATGTTTACAAGCTGACATAAACGTTTCGGATTTCTTTTTCTTTAGAAGCTGCAGATTCTGTCTCGCTTTCGCTCTGGAAAGGTCTCATCAGAGGGGAGGCACGTCAAAATCGAAATTAGAATAAGATAATGCTGCGATATTTCCCCTCGAATTGATCTGCAATTGAATTGAATTGTGCCTTATTTTATTGGCGACATTTCACCATGAGGCCTGCTCTTCCGTCGACCACGCAAATTCGCACTCCTTTCTCCAACTAGCAGAGAAAAAGACGGTATTCTTGGAAGAAAAGCGATTGAATTTACCTCGGAGCTCATTTAGGATGCAGGATCTTTACAAGTCAAGTAAATCTACTTAACATGGCACAGCCTGCTTTACTTTCCCCTCCGAAGTAAGGCTACGAAATTTTTTTTCGCTCTTAAAAAAATCCACCGGTTTTGATACACCATCGTACTACCGTTACACCATCGCCACGCGCGACCTTTTTATTTTCATTTTATTTAATAACTATGTTCACTCAGTATCTATGTTACATTATTATTATTATTATTGTTATTATTATTATTATTATTATTATTAGCTATTACTGATCACGCTACACGATTCACGTGTGTAATTTTATGATCCGCTTTTTCAGTTCATCCGTCAGCACGACAAGGTTGTTACGCCTTGAAGTGTGATTTATCCGATGATAGAATAATGATGAGGGGTGAAGTGACAATCACAGATAAGACCATGTCTACTCAGGACTCGAACCTGCAGCCTACTAGGCGCAGAGGTAGGCTGCCGCAACCGTCTGCGCCATTCGAACGGCACGGGCGAGGTCCTTACGAGAAGGTCTGGATGAATGTGGCTGCTCCCACACGATGGAAGGTGCTCAGCGTGGGAAGGTAGGACGGGTAGAACGAGACAAGTATTTACATCTCGTTCTTTGAGGAATGCGTTAGGTGGGTACAATGGATGAAAAGAGCGCACTGGGCAGAGGAAGGAGGCCGTAGGGAGGTGTCAACACTGCAAACACTTCGAAAACGAGCACTAATATTACACCCTATGAATTACGAGATAAACAGTCATACCGTAGAAAGAAGGTTGTTTTATGTTTCGCATCGGATTTCGCTAATTTTCGGGGGAATTCCCTTAGCGATGTGATGAGTTGGAGGCAATACAAGTCACCTGCAAAAGTTTGTCAGCGTTACACGCGTACTGCGTAATTACATTATTACACGTAATTACATTGCGTAATTCAGGTCGAAAAAGCTGATATTGTCTAAAATAAACCTAGTACATTCAAATACGTTTCATAATTGACACAAAAATGTACAAATTAAAATAAATGGAAATAAATGTATTGCTATTAGCAAGGAAAATATGTAGATAAGTAAGTAATAAGAAGAAATATGATAGAAAAACGGGCCAAATATGCAATATATGACCATAAAGCGATGCTTCAATGTTTACAATTTGGGCGTTTCATACTCATACCAAGCAAGTATACTTGCCGCCTGAAGGAAAAAAATACGCATTTGCATTGAAATCCGGTATCTAGTGATAAACAGGTTATGCGGGTGACACCTAACACTAGGTGGTAAGGTGCGGGAACTGGCTATGAGAGTTGGGAAAGTGGCAGAGGGTTGTGTGTTCATCAGAGCAATGTTTTACTTTACTGTGATACCAATTCCAACGCCTTACGGCCATTCATGCAAATCTGCGAAAACTTTTGATTGGAAACTGATTATCTAAAGTTATTGTATGAATGATAACGGCCCAATGGTAAATTGATAGGCGGGAAAACAGGAGAACCCTGAGGAAAACTGCCACCAAACCGCTTTGTCCATCACAAATTTCACTCGGATGGTTCGGAATTTGAACGACGGTACACTAAGACTGAAATATGGGCATGGAAACCACTCCACCACGGTATGCCATGGGGAATGGGTGTGCCATAATGCAATGGGGACTGGGCATTTGGCAAACGCCACATACGAGCGGCGTTTCTTGTGGCTGTACCTCCACCACATGACCCGGCGGCACCTCATGGAACACCTCTGGGAATTTCTGAAAATATGAATATATTTGACTTTGAATTTATATTGATTAATTTATATTATTGTTATTTTTATATATTATGTTATATTGATTGAATTTATATGAAATATAAATGAGGGGAACGGGAACGGGAGAACCACGAGAAAAGCCTTTTGTCAACCACAAATTCCAAGTGGTTCGATTAGGATGCACACGACAAAACTCATTGACGCAATACGTGAGCATACTGACCAATTCATCACAGGTCACTCTGGGTATACAGTGATATTTACAATAAAGGACAGTTTTGACTGTTTGTGCGGGTTGAACACAAATGAAGGTTCTGTGACCGTTGTGTCCTTCAGCCCATTTGCCTCTCCTTCCTTCATTCGTTCGTTTGTAGTAGGCTGGCATTGGCATAGCTTCGACACTGCCTTCTGTGATGTCCTCGTCCGACGAAAACCTAGTTCGCCACTAGAAATAATTAAAATTAAGGAGTGCAGTACAACTTGAATTTCTTAAAAATTCTTTTTTTATAGATATTACATTGAATTTACATTTTGTGGCATAAATATTCCGTTCCGAAAACAGTCTTGAATGTGAGATGCGTTTCCAGCTCCTGTGCAGTAAGGTGGCTACCTGTGATCGAGAACTTTTCGTGCTTTGCGTTTTATCAATTTATTATTTCACGAAAAAAAAAGAATATTTGCAGTATACCAGATCCGTGATACTGTAACACGTTACCTTGTTACAGTATCATTGATCTGATATACTGCAACTGTTCTTTTTTCCGTGTTTATATAATTCCACGGTTGTGATCCATGAGAAGCCATGATGTATGAACTGGCACCGTGTACAAACATTAACAGAATACGATGAGGCTGTCGCGTACTTCGTCGAGGCATACTTCTCCGAATTATGTGTGACGTTCACTTGTTTAGCGAACTGTCATTTTGGCTCATGCTTAGGCGGATTCTTCTGTACGGGTGTTCCACATTGCAATAGGCACGAGCTGCGGTTTCGTGCCTTTGCGTGCGCCGCACAACCCTACAAGGACGGACGGACGGACAGGGGGGGTCAGCATCAGCGAATGTTGGAGGGAGGGGGAGTCAGCGTCAGTATGCGTCAGCGAATGTTGGAGAAATGGTATACGAGGGGCAAGGAAACTGGAGAACCCCGAAAAAATATGCCGCCATTCGGTTTTGTCCGCCACAAAATACACATGGATGGCTTGAAATTTGAACCACGCTATGTGTACAATATGAGCATTCTGACCCGTCCACCACGCCTGCGGCTGTGAATATGGGAGTGTGACGGGACTTCATTCAGTCGCTGCCTGGAGGAGAATTCTAGCGGCCGGCCGCTCTGTTCGGTAGTTCTCCGTATTTTCTCCGGTCAGCACCAGGCTAATGCCGGAGCAGTACCCTAACAAACGGGCCACAGACCGCCCTTCTAGAATCCTCACCCCTCACACACACACACACACACACACACACACACACACATGTACATTAACCGACGGTATGACAGCGCCGGATCTCGCCAGACGCCGCCACCTCTCGAGCAAAAAACATGCACTACACTTAAGGGAATAATAACTCGTGTAGTCGGCGTCCCCGGAATCACTAAACAATCAATGACGGGATTTCACTATGGAGCTTGTGCGCATTTAGGAGAAACAGTAAACGAGGTGCCGGGAAACGGGAGAACCCCGACAAAAATCTGCGAACTCGCTTTATCCTCCTGGATGAACCGGCATTTGAACCGTAATCCCCGCGGTGGAAGGCGGTCCGTGTGACCGCAACCGCACGAGTGGCCCCGGCGCGGCGACGCGATGTTATGAGCGAGCGAGCGATGAAGCGCAGGGCGAGCGGGTGGGGTGGGGGGTGGCGTGGGCGGCAGCGGCAACCTTCGCGTGCAGACCATCGCCGCCGCAGGGAGCACGCGCCCACCTGTCACCGACACGCGCCCGTCTCCGAGGGACAATGAGCTGGCGCAGCCCCTTACCCCCCATCCCCCGAGGACCACTGCGCGTCTCGATTGCTCCTTCCCTCGGGGTAGACACACCACCGTCGGCGAGGCGGTGGGGTGGTACGCTGACAGAATGTCAATTTTGGTTTTGCCACAACGCGCCTCGATTCCTCCTCCTAACCTTCCATCCGGTGGACCACACCCCGACATAGCGGTGCGTGTACTGACGCAATGCCAATTTTGCGTATCGCCTCAGCGCCCTTAGATTCCTTCTTCTAACCTTCCATCGGGGGGACCACAACCACCGTCGATGAGTGAGTGGGTTGTACAGTGACGCAATTGCCAATTTTTCGCCTCAGCGCGCCTAATATCCTTCATTCTAACCTTCCATCGGGGTGGACACACCCCGACGAAGCTGTTGTACATGACGCAATGCCATTTTGTTTCGCCTCTGCGCGCCTCGATCTCGTCGTTTAAACCTTCATCGGGGTGACGCACCCCGACGACATAGCGGTGGTTGTACAGCTGAGCAATGCCAATTTTGTTTCGCCTCAGCGCGCCTCATTCCTCCTCCTAACTTCCATCCGGGTGGACACCTATCGTCGACGTAGAGTGGTTGTAAAGTGACGCCTGTGTCAATTTTGGTTTCGCCTCAGCGCCGTATTCCTCCTGCTATAAACCTTCCATCGGAGTGGACACACCCCGACATAGCCGTGGTTTGGTACAGTGACGCAATGCCAATTTGGTTTCGCCTCAGCGCGCCTTGATTCCTCTCGCTAACCTCCATCGGGTGGAACACCCCGACATAGCGTGGGGTGCTTACATGACGCTGTCAATTTTGTTTCGTGTGAGCGGAGTTTCCTGGCGCTCATCCGCTGTCGGCCGTTGTCGGAAAGTGCAGTTGTGTGCTGAGATTTAAATCCTGGAGGTTTTGAGAATTATTTTACTAAATGCAAAGATTACTCACCTTATTCAAGATTAAAATTCAAGAAACTTGCTTAAACAAAAAAAACACATTTTGTGAAGTTTCTGCCGATTTTAGACGGCATCAGTTGATGTCACTGGCAGTGCCTCAGATTAAGAGGCTTAGGTTCCAATCCCACAGTGCCTGGCACGATTTCTACGCCTAGCTACATACTAGCTAGGTCGAATTCAGCCGCTTTTGAGAGAATTCTAGCGCGCGCTGCTCTGATCGCATTTTCCGTGGTTTCTCCGATCAACACAGGCGAATGCCGGAACAGTACCCTAAAAACGGGGCCACTGACCGCGCGCTATCTTACGTTCCTCTCCCTGTTCTATCCTCAACCTCTTACACAACACTCTGACACTATCATTCCCTTCACTACCGCACATGCAGACTAGTCGGGAGCTAAAGAACTGGTCCCAGGTGTGCGGGTTGCTGGTGGTGGGAGATACCTGTTGGGAAAATCCGCAAGCCGACGGTAGGCACGCGTACACCGGATTCTCAATCTAGCAGGGCCAGTTTACCGGACCTCCCCATAAAAATATGCACTACACAGGACTAATGACCTTAGCACTCGACGCGCCGGAGTCACTAACTCATATCAGTCAATGTACTCGTAGTACAAGTTACATCCAGGTTGTTTTGAGAATCATTTCGCCTAAACAAAAAACGACTCACCCTTATTGCAAAAATGTATTTCAACATAACGGTTTAAGCAAAAACTACACATTCGCTTGATATTTATTGAAGCAAAAAAATCAACCTAGCACAGACCAACTCTCGTGAGCGCTCGGTGCTCCACCTAGCGTTTCCTGGCAGTGCCCGTCGCAGGTCCAAATTTGTGGTGCCGTGAGGGCGGAGCGAGGGATAACGAGTGTTATTCAGCGGCGGCGGCGCCGGGGACGAGGGCGCGGAGGGCGGGCAGGATGGGACGTCAAGGACAGCAGGCGACAAAGCGGCGGGCGGCGGGCGTGTCACAGCCGGGACTCAGAGCGGGCGCGCGCGAGCGCGCGGCGGGGCAAGGGGGCGGGGTGCGTGCGAGGGCGGGGAGCGGGGGGCGGCGAGGGCGTTGGCGAGGCGCAGGGGGCGGGCGCAGGGATGTGGCGCGGAGCAGACGCTGCTCGGCGCGGACGTGGAGCGGGGCGGGCGGGCGCGCGGGCGCGGGCGGACGGGCGAGGGAGGGGCGGGGCGAAGGGCGATGGGGCGGGGCGAAGGCAAGGGCGGGCGGGCGGGGCGCGGGCGCGCGGGCGCGGGCGCGATGGGCGCGGCCGAGAGGGGGAGGGGCGCGGCGCGAGGGCGCGGGGCGCGAGGCCGGGCACGCGGGCAGGGCGCCGCGGGAACGTTGGGGTGCGCAGCGGCGAGGGCACAGATGTTTAAACCCCCTCCCTTCCCTGACTGGCGGTGGCTAGCAATACACGCGAACAGAGGCAACATCAGCTGTTACACAGTCGGGGCATACATATTTACACATGTCCCACTTTTATAGTGATTTGCAGATGTACAAGTACGTGCAGTACAATTATGTAATCAGTATTGATTGATTGATACAAATCCTAATCCCACAGAACTAGAAATGTAATGGATTTACATGGAAAACTATCCAAGGAATATAAAACTATTCCTGGTGTTAGTGAAGGTTGCAGCCTATCACCTCGTTTATTTAATATTTATATCGACGACGTTCTGAGAGAATGGGAACAGTATTAAAGATGGCACCGAGCCGAACTCGTCTAACAAATTTCCACAATAACAATCAAATATTTTCTGCGCTAATGTTTTGCAAATTCAATTACTAAATATTCACAAAAAGATCAAACGCTATTATATTTACATCTTCGTAATATAATTTTACTAAATTAATGTCCTCACTCTAACCTGCTAACACGGACACAGTAATATAAAATAATATAATAATATAATATAATGTGATATAAAATAATTTAATAATATAATATAAAATATTTCATTTTAATTTTAACATATTTCTAAAACTTAACATTTGCGATGTATGCAATCTAGTTTCCAACTTTTTGACATACCGACAGAAAGTCTCCAGCATCCCTGAAGGTAGTTCATTTCAATTTTTCGTTATCTTTTCAAATTATATCGGTTCCTTGTTTTCTTTTCCGAATTTTCGAACCATGATCCTTCCGCGTGACGTATGTCCGCTTTCATCATCTTACCCGCACGTCTACCCCTGGACGATTACTTCAATTTGCTTTGAATAACGCACAAAGTTGCGATTTCTATTTGCATATTTCCGGGGAAAAACCTGACCTTAATAAACAAATTTTAGATGGTAGCTGGCAGAAAGATTTAGTTCATCCCCGTACCACGGTGGCCACTAAGAATAAATGCGCTTCTTCTTGAGTGAAAAATGTAAAGTTATGAAAGGCTCCCACAGACCGGCGCGTGAGACCCGCAGCCTGCGCGGAATGGCCGCAGTGGAAATTTCGCGTCACGTGTTGCCTTATGAGCACGTTCAGACCTGCGCGGCAGCGGAGTGGCTTTTGTTTTTCTTACCTGCGGATTTGGGATCGCAGTCGGACGCGTTTCGACCGCTGCCGCTCGAGTTTCGTGAAAGTCCTCCTGCCTTCAGGAGTCTTCGCTCCCCTCTGGATCGAGCTCCCCTTGCTTTCATTTGTCGGATGAGGAAAACTGTCACCGAACGCTGAGTCATAATTGACGCTCCGGTGTGAACAGCCCCGCGGATTGCGCCGCCGCGTCTAGCGCGGAACTTTCCGCGCCGCACCCGCTGCGGATCTCCCGCGCCGGTCCGTGAGAGCCTTTATATAGCTTTATATTTTGCACCCAAGAAGGAGCTCATTGATCCATAGTGGCCAACTCGCCACGGGAATAAACTAAATCTTTCTGCCAGCTACCATCTAAAATTCGCTTTTTACGTCGCCAACGCTACTCCCTGGCATCAGTAGAGAATACATCTTTGAAGAGAAGCGGGACAGGATGACCGTATGTCAGCCTGAACGAAATGTCTGCTTTTCTCGGGAAGCAGAAGCAGAAGATGCTTTTCGCGGAAGCCGACGACACCTGTCAATAAACCCAACCGTCTTCTATTCGCTTTAAGAATTCTTCTAAACTCAAAACTAGATTCATTCCTCTGTGTGTTTTTGTAGAAATATTAAGTTTTTTAAACAATAGTGAAATAAAGATTCAGTTGAAAGATTCAGATTCAATAAAGCAAAAAGTTTAGGCTTAAACCATTTTAAAATATGTATAACAAGTCTGTGTGTGACGAGATTAACCTCCAAAATCAGTGTCAAGTTTATATTTGGTCAAATGGAATGAGAGAGTGGGAGAGTATGAATCCTTAGCTGCCACTGCCCATCAATAAGGTAGAAGTCACAATCAGATCAGAAAGCTTGCCACAGTTACACGTATCTCAAGAATGTAGCACAAAAAATAGTTATGAATGTATTATCAATTTAAATTTTTACTTGTGTAAAACATGTGCAGTTGAAACTTTCAATCCAAAGTATTAGACAAAGCTTGAAATTAAATATGCGACGAAGCAATTTCTGTGAATTGTCTAACAACATAAATGATGGGGAAAACTACAGAAAAGAAACTTCTTATTGCAAGGATACTCGCGTCATTCTTATCAAAGAGGAAACCTTAGTCATTTCCGTAAGTTCCTCATTCACTCTTCCGCGCTCACCCAGACTCTCTTGCTTCCTACCAATAGCATATGCACACGTAGAATACTTGTTCAGATCGAAGTGATGTGACAATGGCAACAGCAGTGTGACGGAGAGGACAGGAGCACTCGGCCGTGGCCTATGATATAACGCGACAGACAGGCTGTTTTCCACCCGGGACGCCCCGACAACCAGCGTTGCCACGTATGCCGCCTCCGCTCCCTGGACCACAGCTACGTCTGAACCTATAACTACTCTCATAGTTCGAACGTGAATTACTGCACCATTCGTGCTTACAATTCAAATATAGCTAATAATTAACATGAGAACAACAATTCAACATACATTCATATTTTGGGAACGCCTGTAACCTCCCAGGCTAATAGAGACCTCATTGAGTTTTATTTCAGTTATTAACGCCATTATGACGATAAAGATGCAGTTGAAATTTAGGAAAACGAGGCAATATCCAAAGGTTTGTAAACCAAGGCTACAGTCCAGGATTACAGCCCACCCAGCCTGTTGTTTGTGGTATCAGCCACGTGATGTTCAAAACCTTTCGTACTACCACCACATTGTAAGAAAAGAATAATATACACAAGAAATATCATTTCTTGGAATGTGTACTTATTCGTTGTCTTTAACAACTTCGTTTAGGTTGTTCATTACAGATGGGGGACTCTTAGAGCTATTAATATACCTAGAAATTTTATGTTATTACTGCCGATGCCAAAATTAAAAATCGAGGCGGAGCGTAGCGGAGCCCAGATTTTTAATTTGAATGAGGCAGTAATAACACTAACATTTCGTGGTATGTTCAGCGTTTTACCCGTCACCATAAAACCTCTATTTTTTTGAGACAATTTACGACATTACTGCGATATGAAACACTTGAATTCTGTTGTTGCGGCACGATAATTGATATTGTTGGGTATTGCTTGCGATATATCTATTTCAACAATACACTTGTATACCGTGGCTCGAGGAAGATGGAGGCTGAAAATTCGTCTGTACCTCAAGAAATTTTGGATGCAGCTGCGGAAGCCACGCGAGATTTAATCTCTGAAAAATCTAAAGCACGATACGAGAAGGCATACGAAGAACTTAAAACTTGGCAATTACAAAATCACGCAGCCGTGATTACAGAAGATGAAATGCTTGCGTAATTTAAGAACTTGGTGGTTGTTTATTTAGGTTACTAAGGATGTTCCAAACCCGTTGCTAAGGATGTTAAATTTCTTAACTTACAGGTAGGTAAAGTGCACTTAAACATATAGGGTTGCATGTTAACGTGGGTTAAAGACGCATGTGACGGATAAAATTCTTAACAATGTCGGCCGTTAAGAGTGGCCATTTGTTTCTCTATTTGATTGCGATCGATAATCCGAGTACAATTTTACGAAACAAAATTAAAATGTTCATACTTTTCGCCGTTTTATAGCCGTCGGTATTACGTTCGGTCTGTACTGGCTTCGGCAGCGCCGTTTCTACACACGAGGAAAGGCACCACTTGCAAAGAACAGGTGCATGTAAGCACAGAGGAAACGCTGGCCCAGAAGGCTCGCCGCATCAGTCTGTCGTGTGCCACGTGGACGCAAACGTCCACGATGCACAAAGGTTTAATTTGTGTACAAAGCCATTTGTGAATTAGCACTGTAACACGCAGACGCCCCACGTCACTGCGTCAACCACGATGGTGACCGAATAGACGCAGCCACTATTTCGCCGAAGAGAAATTGTCACCACAGAAGGAGGTCTTGTTACGTCCAATTTAGCAGAACATATCACTCTTGATAGAACGATCTTCATAATAGGCACAATGTGTGAATGTAGGAAGCTGAATACTGAGTACTAAGGTTTAAATACCAAATGTTATTTGTACACCGATTCTAGGAAAGAAGGTCTTGTTACGTCCAATTTAGCGGGACATATCACTCATGAAAGAATGATCTTAATAAGAGGCACGATGTATCAATGTTGGAAGCTGAATACTCAGTACTAAAGTTTAAATATCCAATGTTATTTGTACACCGATTCTAGCAAAGTACAAACAGATCCAAGAGGAAACGAAAGCAAATTTTTGCTGCGCGCTAAAATCTACCACGCTTAGGGCTACGTAAAAGGCCTGCCGCTCCTTGTTAGCACATCTCGACAGGCGAGGGGATAGTTGTGTAATGGTTAGCGCATCCGCTCTCCTCCGCAGGGGCATGGGTTTCACCTTCCACCAATCATGTTGGATTTGTGGTGAACCAATTGAGCTCTCCGCAGGTACTCTCGGGGTTTTCACTGCGTCTCATTTCATCATCATTCACCTCATCATTATCGCTGTCGTTTACTAGTTAGATGATCACTCATGAACCCCAACAGATGAACATCGGTGGCAGGACTTTGTACACTAGCTAGATGGCTAGCTAGTAGGTCGAATGTATTGCCTGCACAAGAATTCTAACGGCCGGCTGCCCTGGTCGGTAGTTTTCCGTGGTTTCTCCGATCAACAACGGGCGAATAACGGAGCAGTAACCTAGTAAACGGGCCACGGACCGCGAGTAATCTTTCTTCGTCGTATCTTCATCCTTTACTCACACACAATTATACTGACAAGCACCACACTACCAGATAGCGAGATCAGACAGTAACGTCGGCTTACGAGGTTTCCTCAACCAGGTCAGCCATTATTATTATATTATGTTATTATTTTATTATTATTATTAGCCACGTGACTACCTCTTTCCACTACGCGGCCCTGGGTTCGATAAACGGTCAGAGACGATTATAGTGAGCGTTTTTTCTTGCAAACATTTCCCAGTATATGTTGCTATTTGACGATGAGAAAATTCACTTTTCAGGTTGAGAAGACAGAAAACCAGCAGCGTGAGACTGTCCCCACGTAACCCCTTAACCCATGACAATAATAATAATAATAATAATGACAATAATAATAATAATAATAATAATGACAATAATAATAATAATAATAATAATAATAATAATAATAATAATAATAATAATAAAGCACACCGAAGCGCGAGTACTGTCAAGGGGAATCAGAAGTGGCGGCACGGCGTGGCGGCGGCCGGGGCGGGGCGGGGCGGCTTGTGTGGTCGGGGCGTACGGCCGCTTCGAATGCGTGCGTGCGCGACACGAGGTCCCCGCGATGTCTGCGGCAGATAAGGGGGCGGGGCGGCGGCCCGCCACACGCGTGTTCTAGGGGTGGCCACTCTACGTGTTTGTTCGCACGGGAGCAAGACTTAGGTGCTAAAATCAGTGGTCCTGAAGGTCTGTGAACTGTTTCTCTACGATTAGAGACTACACTAACCGACAAAAAGAAAAATTGTATTTATTTTAACAATTATTTATAATGCACTTGTTTACATTCGTGGTGTTCGGTTGTTTTAAAAGACTTAATTTGCCTGTAACAAGAAATGTGCCGCAGCTTCTGGGTCAATAACCCCAACATCGATTGTTCATTCGTCCACTTTCGCTGAGCAAATGCTGAGCTTCACTATGCGCAGGTTTTGTTGAGCTCTCCTTTTGCCAATTGTAATAGGAGTAGAGCCAAGGGTACTATTTTGTTAGCAACACTAAAAAATCAAATCTATATTTCGTTTACAGACGCAAACGAGTTTTTTCTAATATATATTATTACAGTTGATTCATATCATAGTTTATACCTTTTGTTATTCCTTAAATTTTTTCTTCCGTTTACTTCATTTTCCGTTCCGAAAATTTCCCCAAAAACTATCCAAAAATCTACTCGAAAGTACGTCAACGAATTATGTAATGTTATTTTTTGGGTGGGATATTAATTCGAAGTATATTTTTATGACTGGAATTAACACACAAGTACTAATACGAACTACAGGGAGATGTGATTTAGGGCATCAACTGATGTCACTACAGAGCTTCTGACTGCGAGGCCCTAGAATCGAGTCCCGACGGTTTTTTTACACTATCTAGATAGCTTTGTCGGAGCAGTGTCCAACAAACGGTCCACGGACCGCGCGCGGTCTCACATTCCTCTTCCTTGTCCTACCCTCAGCCCCGTACTTACATACACAGTTATATGCAGACAACTTCCACAAATGCCGGAGCCCTGTCCGGAACGTAAAGCGAGTCACGGTGGGGGCGGTGCCCCGCACGTAAGAGGTACTGGTTGGGAAAAACCCGGCTACACAGTTAGGTTGGTACCGGATCTCACCATCCATCTATTATGTATAATAATAATAATAATATTAATAATAATAATAATAATAATAATAATAACAAGAAGAAGAAGAAGAAGAAGAAGAAGAAGAAAAGGAGAAGGAGAAGAACTAAAACAACTCAACTGGGTCTAACAAAATACAACTCAAACTGTTCGCAAATCCACGTTCTAACCTCAACATCTGAGTATGCTCTTAGCTCCTTTCCAGACCAGTGTCACGTGCTTGAATAGCTGGAAACTGTCGCCTCCATTTCCTGTGCTTTCATTGGTCGTGAGTCTTCCCATGCCCGGGCCAAGACGGATTTTGATCATTCATCCGGTCGCGTTCCCGTCTCTTGAACGTCGGCCTGGCTTGTCCATTTTTCAACGTTCTTTACATCCCCGTTGACGTTGCATTTCTCGTTCGCGGGCAAATGTGAAGTGGCGTTAAGGTTATCGCCCTGGGCATTGGTCAGCCCCTGGAACATCGACTGCCAACCGTGGCCATACGCAATACTATATTGCCTGTTCTATGAAGAGTAGGTTAGTTCGAAGAGGGGATTGCCGACCCTGACCATCCAAAACTGACGTGATTGTCTCAATTATCTCGATCTGAAACGCAAGGAATACTTCTGCCTTGTTTACGAATAACTAATTTACCGGAAACTATATGTTAGAAGAGTAATGTTCCCATTCAAACTTTTCTCCTTTTTCATCTTTTGTGCTATGCATACCTTTCATTTAATTTATTTCAGATTCGAGTCTTAACAGAAATTCTCGTAAAAGATTCTCGAATCGTAACAGAAATCGCGATATCAGGGTTGCGCGCAGCAGTTCGCCTGCAGAGGGAAAAGGGGTTCGGAGCGAGCGGAGAAGTGTTCCAAGCGCTGCCAAGCCATTTTGGGGGGAGGGGAAAAATGTCCCTCGCCTCACGGGTGCGAGGGGCGAGAGTGAGCGGCGAGAGTGGTGAGGGCGGAGAGTGAGGGCGAGAGTGAGGGCGAGAGTGAGGCGAGAGTGAGGCGAGAGTGGGTTGTTGAGTGCGTGCGTGAGAACGTGCATGAGTACGTGCGTGAGTAAGAATTTAGTTTCTCCGGGTGTGTCAACATAGGGCTTGTGGGTGTGGTGCATGTCATAGCAATAAGGTCGCCTACCGCCGGAATGTGAGATCCGGCGCCAACCCACACATTGGTTTGACGGAATTTGTCATCTCCAGGCGTCTCCTTCAGGAAGTAAAAATACTGGACCGTTTGTTAGACTGCTGCTTACGAATTCGCCCGGTATTTATCAGAGAAACCAAGGCAAACTACCGATCACAACAGCTGGAAGAATTCTCGGGACAACGGCAGAATTCGATCCCGCGACGGCCGTCTCGAAAGTCCGCCCTCCTCTTGGTCACAGACGCCGCAGTGGAAACGGAAGCATTCGCTGAGCCATCTCAGCCTGTTGAATGAGCTCTGGGGAAAATCAGCGTTAATGGATCATAAAACCTCGAATTACTAGTGGTCGGCAGCAGCGATAACCCTGCTAAACAAAAACCACGCGATTATTCTCTAAAACGTAGCACGCACATGGACAAGAATAGAAAAAGAAGCTGCTGTTTCATAATGCAAGCCTTGAACAGCAAACATTTAATGGCGCGCGGCCTCTTCTCAAAAGCCTTGCCTTTTCATGGTTGTCATCGGCTGTCGTAAGCAATGACGTACTGAGTATGAAAATTTACTCGGTACACGCAGTATGAGAATAAACGGAATATCACAATCCAATACTGGAGTTTTTCAATTAAAGTGGAAACTTCTTCAGTGTTTTCATGGGTACCTATCTAAACCTTAGACACCTCATGGCCGGAGACTGCATTGTGTTCGCTCAATTTCAAGAAATAATGGATATGAGTAATTTGATAACTTGTTTTTACTCTTTTCGTTCTCAAACCGAAGAGTTTAAAGATTGGAAAGCGATAAATTACTCTTTGCTTTGAGAATATCAAATAAAAACCCTCTTTTTTTAGTTTGAATTTTCATAAAGTCTCAATAAAACTACGTTAAAACAAAACGATATTTCGTAATTAATAATTTTCAGAACAAATCTCCCCGAATTTAAACTATACTTGTCATCCCCATTTTCATTAATTTCGTGGAGAGTTCACTAAAAACATCAATGTTGAATTGTGCAATAAAACGTTAAAATAAAAACTCAATGAAATCTTTGACTTGTTTAAGTCCCTTTTAACGAATTCTTTATTAATTGCGTCACGTTACTCGACAAATAAAATTTATTATTTTCATTTACTCATAATTCAAAAGCGTAAAGAACCAGTTAATTACTGCTTATGCATAAGGTTGGAGATATATTAGGTGAATGAATTGTTGAGGTGAATGCCAAACTACAAGAACTCAGTAATAGATTATTTAAAATGAAACAGAGTGAATTATAGGAGCAAAAAAGTGACACTACAAAGTTCATAAACATAATGTTCTTACAGACATTAAAAAAATTATTTTTTATGTTCCTTCTGAAACGATAAAAACTGGTTTCATTCATTCACCGTAGAAACATGTTTACGTGTCAACAATCACCCACAACGTTGTGGATTAGCTTTTGTGGTTTAACCCTGAGGAAAGCCATTTTCACTAATGGCAAATTTGAGCAAGTGAACCGCTGCTACTTCTTCCCAATCGCCATTTCGGCGCGCAATTAGCTCGAACTGCGCGGCCCCGACGCCGTCGTAACACAAGTCGGCGGCAGCGGCGGCGGCAACGGGCGCGGGACAATCGCAGACCGCATCTTTGAACGACCATCGACCCGTGCGAGTCGCTTTGCGTGCACACTCTCGGCCAGTTACCGGCGGTGAATCACTCGGCCATTGTGGGCTGCGGCGATGGCGGAGGCAAGGAGACGCGCAGACAAGCAGACGCGCAGACAAGCAGACGCGCAGACAAGCAGACGCGCAGACAAGCAGACGCGCAGACAAGGAGACGCGCAGACACGGAGACGCGCAGACACGGAGACGCGCAGACACGGAGACGCGCAGACAAGGAGACGCAGACAAGGAGATGCGCAGACACGGAGACGGAAGCGATAGCAGAGGCGGCGGAAGGCGACAGGCGGAGGGTAAAAGAGGCTGGAAAGGGGGCTGTCTCTCGCAATCCGCTTACACGATGCCTGATGGGGGACGTACAAACGGGCGCTTGCCTAGGGACGCACGAAAGACCTGCGATGCGGGGCACCGGGGCGGGACAGTGCGGCGGTACGACAGAGAGGCAGCCTTTCGAATGATACGATTTCTGGAGAGTGTCCTTTCTGTGGCGTTCACGCCGCTTGTACCAAAGTAGTTTCCGTGGGAATACCCATCATCGGGTCGATTATTAAATATGAATTACACTTATCTTTAATAAATTAAAAACATTCACAATGTTCTTGTATTAAAACAAATATGTGATTAATGGAGTAAGGTGCCGCAACTTTAAAAAGGTTCTGAAAAGAATGCCAAATTTCTTCTATTAGGTTCGAAATTACCACACTATTATAATTAAATAGGATTCGATTTTTTTATATACATCATCCTGAAATTAATATTTACAAAATTACTAAATTTAACTCACACGCCGGATATGATCAACCTCTTTGACAAATGTATTAATTTACCATACAAAACTGGAGTTCTCGAGTCGCAGTCAATCAAATAAATTCCTAAATAATTCTGGAATTTTATTTTTTTAGCCAGCTGTTCTAGCGTACGACTTTAATCTCTGCGAACTGTAATATGGGAATTCGCCATTCCCCACTCATCAAAAATTACTCAATGCTCGATAATAATCGATTTTACATTTAGACTGCGTTCATTCTTTCGACTTGACATACACTGTGCAGCTTCACACAACTACTGAAGGAAAATTATAAGCGGACTGTCGAGTGCCCACAATCGCAGATAAATAATCTTTCTAGATATACTTCACAACAGGCTCATCGTAAATTTTGGTGGAAATAATAATCAATAATATTTGTATAGTAATGTGTGCATTACAGAGCGCACACTACACAACACCAAACGAAGCTAAGTTCTGAGTGTGATTGAGTGCAAAGGAAGAGATATTAAACAATTATGTAGATATCACTAATTGGGCGCATCTTCCAATTGTTGTTTACTTGTAATTTATATGCCCCCAATTTCTGAATTATCTCAATTTGCATATTATTTTTAATTATCAATTGCTCCTTTCTCCCTCTCCTTTTCCTCCTTCCTCCATCCATCCTTTCCTCTCACATTTCTCCTTCCTTCCGCCCGCTTTTCTCATTTTTCCCTCCTTTCTCCGCCTCCTTCCTTCCTCCTACCTTCCTTACTCCCTCTCTCCCTCCTTTCTCCCATTTCTTCTTTCCTCCCTCCCTCCTTCCTTTCTCCTCTTTCTTCCTTCCTCCCACCTACTTTATCTTCCCTCCTCTTTCCTTTCTACTTTGCCACCATTTCTACTACTTCTCCATCATTTCTTTTTTGCTGCAATTTCCCCTCCCTGGAGCCCCCTGCGTCGCGCGAGCGGTGCCCAGAGCAGCGCCGCGCCGGGAGCGCCGC
This sequence comes from Gryllus bimaculatus, assembly GCA_017312745.1. Taxonomy (NCBI): domain Eukaryota; kingdom Metazoa; phylum Arthropoda; class Insecta; order Orthoptera; family Gryllidae; genus Gryllus; species Gryllus bimaculatus. Next base: position 1,235,840 of record BOPP01000044.1, read on the forward strand.
CCGCGACCCGCGAAGGGGCAGAGGGCAGGCGAGGAGGCGCGGGTCAAGAGCGGTCACGTGACGCACTCGGCCCGGATTTCTCGACTCGAGGTGAACGTGCGACTCGCAGCGACGGCGACAGCTTTACTTTTAGCAGCGAGCGTAGGGGCTGTCCATACATTACGTAACGTTAAAGAGAAGGGAGGGGGTTTGAGGTTGCGTTACATAGGGGTAGAGGGGCATTCCATTAGTGTTGAGTGGCACTGAAAGATTTTACACATTTTTTTACATTTGCAGAAATACGATTTTTGTCACACTAAAACATGAAAATATTATGTAATTAATTAGTTTTAAAGCAAAATGATTTGAAGTTGTTACTGAATGAATGAAATGAATGTTCTGTTTTACTGAACTATAATTTATTTGCATTTTTTGCATTGACATAGGGGATGGGGGTGGGGTTGTCGCAAGTGTAACGTAATGATTCAATCGTACGTTCAATCGCGCGTTACGGGTGCGTTACAGGGGAGATAGGGGTATTCAAAATACCCAAAATTGAGTTACGCAATTTATGGACGGCCCCATATGACGGGGCTGCGGCAGCTGTTTCAAAGCAAAATGGCAACGTCGCGAGCGGCAGGCCAACGCTATCTACCACAAAGCGTTGGTGGACACCTGACATCTCGGGAAATGCGTGCAGACAACAGAAAAAGATGCGAAGGCCGCACTCTACCCTTTCAAGGCGAGAGGGAAGGCGGCAGGTAGCGAGAGGAGAATGCGGAAAGGTGACGCCGAAGTGACCGTCGGGGAATAACGATGTGATATCCATGTCGACGTTTTCAAAACATCGATGTACTTATAAAAACACGGATGTTGTAAACATCGATTATTGAAGCCGATTCTTTTTTACAATATGTTTTGTTCTTTATGATTTCACGTATCCGTTGTTTTGTTTTGTTGCGGCAAAATGCCCAAGGACACAATTTTGAGAAAGTTAAAAAAAAAAAAAATAAAAAAAATCCCAGTACCACTGTCAGGTCGTGTGTTTGAACAAAACGAAAGCCGTACTACATTCATTGAGCAGACTATTTCTCTCCCGAGATGATCCTGCAGCCCTAGCATTTCCTCCGCCTTCTTTATACTTCGCACGAGATAAAGTGGTCAATACATGAAGGGCCTCTCTTTTTTCTCCCGTACCATACTTCGGTGAAATGAGGACTGTTTCTTTGAGATTACCGTGGGCGGTCAGGACTAATTTTCTTCCCTTGTTCTTATACTTTTATTAAACTTTTTTTTAGTTAAATATCCATTATATAAATAAATAGACACGGCTAGAGTCTAATTACATGACGTTGCTGGAGAATTTAATGTTATAGATGACTAAACCAGCTTTAAAACATCTATGTTCAGAAACGTCAATGTTTGCAAACATCGCTACTTTGTTATCGATGTCGCATCTCTATTCGGCAGCAAACATGCCTCACAGCCCGGACATAACACCTATAAGTGGAAATGCGCAGTCCCATCACAAGCTCAAAATGAATATCGTAGGTCAGCTTTGGCACGCTCAGATTAATTCCAATAGCCGATGTACTACGTCGTGAACAAAATACCACTATTCATTCTTTGGGTCACCTGAAAAATATTTCAGATCCTTTTTTTAATCAACTGGAAAACCTCATCGGCGTCTTCCCATTAAATAGACGCAACAAACTTTGACAAATAATTCGCTTCTTTGTACTCAGTGGTTATTCAGAGATTTCTGACAATTTAAATGATGTAAGATAACAATCTTCATAACTGTTTTCGGTAATGCTAGACGTCGATGTACAAAGGGGTTAGGCTTGTTGATTCACACTCCGCTTAAGCCATGAATTTCCACATTGTGTTGGTGGATTGGAGACAGAAGTAATTCACCATGAATTCTAAAACATAACTAAATCTTCATTCATAACTCTTAATTGTCTAGTTACGTAAATGAGTTCATTGATATTTTTGGTCACCAGCACACTCAATACCAGATCGCGTGACGATATTTATTACGAATTGTTTGTAACTATTGATTATATTTTTTGTTTGCATTATAAGGTAATACCCGTCACTCAGCTAGTCCCAGGGTTTGTTGGTTTCTACATCTCAACCAGCTTGTGGAACTAATTTTTCTCGTTATTCCCTTTGTCAACATTTCACGTAGAATAATGTAAATATTTCCATCATACGTCTTTGTAACGGCGACCAGGAGATATACACCGTATGTGCGTAAAAAAAGTTATCAAAGCATACGTAACGTGTGCCTTCATATCAAAGTAGGACGTTTCTCATGTATGTAAATACACAACACGTAATTTTAAATGTAAATTTTCACGCTCATATTCTCTTCCCCCCTTTTTGGCTCACAGCCTCAAGTCAACAATGTGAGACACGCCAATATTTAGCTATTACCCATCATGAAAATAAATGAGGGAGCTACTCCAGCTAGTTCTACGCAGCACCAGTTCATGTCACGCATCACGTGACCACACACTGTCTCTTCGTGAGAAATGCCAAGCCAGAAGCTGACTGACATGATGTATGGAGAGCGAGAAGTGCTGAGGAACATTTAGAAAGTGGCAGAAAGTAACGATTTTCATCGATGACCAAACAAAACAACACGATGATGAAATAAAACATACAATATTTTGTTTAAAATGCTTCTTGTCTCCGTTTCAATGACTTGTAACAAGGTGATAATTTTGGTGTATGGCCGCTTTTAAAATTCTCACTAATACTGTGACGCAGATTGGAGCCTGAAGCTGATTGCCTGAAGTCGTAAACGATGCGCAATAGTCTACCTTTGCCGTTTATTTTGCTATTTTCTTTTTCGGAATTTTCGATCAGAATCCCAGTGTCCATTTTTTGCCTGCGTTGTAGGTTTGTATAATCACTTCTTTCATACCTCGTAGTTTTTCAAAGTTTTTCACATTTATTTTTTAAATGATTCGTGAATTAAATTTCACAAACTATTGTTCTTAGAACAGCGATTCGTTTAAATCTTCCAGCTCTTTCATTGTGTCTGTTAAATTTGGCTAACTGCAAACCGATGTCGGTCGAATTAGCATTCATTTCTCGCGCGCAAGCAGTTTCTTAGCTTCGTCATAATTTCGAGACGTGCTGCGGCATTTGATCAACGAGATTTGCAGTAAACCTCCAGACCTCTTTTTGATCCGAGCCAAATCACCGTGCGTGTATAACGTGTTATAATTGTGTTTTATGCTTCTGTTACCGTCGTCTGTACTATTGCTAAAAATGTGACGGAATAAATCAATTCAATAGAGTTTATCATTTATTAATGAAGTGAATGAACACGTGAATAATTCATTTATTCATATAACCCATCGTTGACCAACGTATTTTTCAACGTACTTTTTCAACGTAAGTTTCCCAATATTATCGCAACAAAACCTATTTTTTAGTGTTTGAATACAGGCTACAAGTTCTGTTTAGTAAGTCAGTTTTATGGATCGTAATTGCAACCATCTACAAATGTTTTCCCAAATCGGATTCGCCCAGTAACCTCCTTCCCAAATTGTGCACATAACCATCTTGCATTTGGTGATCCCAATAGCTTATCCTCTCAGAAATTATTGGCTGTTCCCCCAGGCTGAAAACAGATCACAGGGTTTACTATCACGTTGTCAATTCTATGTGTATTTATTTGTTAGATGTATATGATCATTGCTAGTCTGTCATGATCAAACAAATCTAAAAGTTCCATTTATTTTCGAAAAAAAGTTTACATCACATGCACTTCTCGTTAATCCTGCGAATAATTTAAACACAACACCGAAACTTACGAGTATTTCCAGTACGTTTACATGAAAGCAGCGTTAACATGTAACAAGAACCTGTTATTTTAGATGTCTCGACCCCCTGACACTGGTGCGAACAAACCCCGAGAAAGCAAACGCCAGTTCCGCGAAGGGGGCGTTTTATGAAAATTAAATTCCAAAGAAATTGGTATAAATACTGTAACAAGAAGAAAATGTTTCTCGGAAAGTAAACAGATGCGGGACGCCTGTCATTGAATCATTTATGCTTGTCTGACTTACTAAAACAAAGATCTATCAAATGGAAGCGACTTGTGTCATTCAAATGCCTCTGCAAAAAAAACACACGCTCCGGGCTCCTCTGCTTGATTTATTCCGCGAGGGGGGAGATATCATTCCCACGAGAGGAAATTCCACGTCTGTCCAAATACGAAACAGAAAGAAGAGAAGCTCTTTCAGTTTTACAACGAGCGGTCCTGTCCGCGTCGATAACACGTCAAATTTGAAATGAACGTGGCAGCGAGAAATTCGTATTCATGTTTTGAACACTGACACAAAACACTTTATTGCATTCAATGAATATCAATAACATTAATATCGTAGTCTTTTAATTGAATTTGCGTAAATTCTTAGATGTTTTGGAATGTTTATTGAACTTGTTGAAACTGTTTTAGAACGTCGTAATAAATAAATTGGCTTGTTTGTTTATACAGTCCGCTGTGAACCAAAAAATATTTATTTATCTTTTCCCAGCACGAAAAAGTATTCGAATACAATATTTTATGCAATGCAGTTAAAATACACACCTTGGGTAAATCTTCCAAGAAGGTTGAATCAGATGAACCTGAAAAGGTTCCATCAGACCTGAACGGTTTAATTACCTTCAATGCAGTAAATCGTTCCAAATTTCAGAGTTAACATTCTTCTTGAATTTACATTAATTACAATTGATTTAGTTGCTGGATCAACTGGGAACATAATACGCATACACTGATGTATGTATTTCATCACGAGCTATGGTGGGTCAGATAATTCCCTTTAAGAAATAAAGGACACATAATTATAATACGTACATCAAACGTAGTAATTTTAGTATGTACACCGTGCAACCAAATATGGGGTTTCTTTCCACTCCAAGAGAAAAAATTAACTAGCGAGTTCATACATGTTTTGCCAGGGGATAACACAATACAAAAATATGTGAAATTAATACAGTACTAGGAGTACAAAGAAAACGCGGAATGTCGGAATTCCATTTTCTCTAACAAACGTAACTTTATTAAAGCCTGAACTCTGTGAAAGCAGTCGCGCTCACACAAAAAAACAACTATTGACTATAACAAACCAAGTAATTAATGAATTTTACACAAAAACAAATTGTCCTCTAAAAAAGGACCCTAGCCTGCAAAGGAAGCACGCCATGTCGTTGCTCCACCGCAACATTTTTTCAATGAACGTTCATCCACGCCACTTCCACATCCGCCACAAAACCAGCCAGAATGACAGCGTCTCTCGCAGGCAACCTGCCGGCGCGCAGCGTGGCGGAAACACGGTAGCCTGACCCAGCGGCGGCGGCGGCGGCGGCGGCGGCGCGGCATCAGCAGCCACCCGAAAGAGTGAGAGGGTAGATGGATGGGGGAAGGGAGGTGAGAGGGGAAAGGCGCGCATAGTCTGGTATGCGGTGGGGTGCAGCGCACAACACGGCCCGCAGAGCTACTAGGTGATGACTGCAACCACAAGCGTAGCAAAGCTAGTTTAAATTTTCAACTGCACCCGTTGTAAAACTCTTTAGTATCAACCTCCCTTTAAAAATTAACTGTCACAGAGCTAAAATTGCGTACATTAAAAATGTGCGCGAAATAGTAGTTGTTTTGGGTGGTCATTCTTTGGGATATAAATTGAACTGCTTTAAGATGCGTCTAGTAAATTGGTACAGATTTGAACAATTTGAAACGCGGAATTTTCAATTGTTTGTGTAGTTTCTTCACTATTTATGGCTACGACGTTCTTAAAAATTTTTCGCGTTAGTAATGTCACAATATTAAAATAAAATATACTGCTACATCAATGTATTGCAGGGCACCTTTTTATTGGATACCTTATCACGTAATTCTCTTCCAAGTCCAATAGAGAATTATTCAATAAACAATTTAACCTAATTTAAAGGAATATGACAATTCCTCGACTCTCGAAAACGTCAAAATATTAATGTCAATTTTAAACTAGGTTGAATCATTTAGCTCAACAACCTTCCTTGCTTGTTGCGTAGACGAGTTGTACTTCAATAAACACTCGTTAAAACGATTTTTAAGTGACTAAAATAATCAGCGTTGGTGCTATAAAAATTCATGTAATTATATTATTATTATTAATATTATTATTATTATTATTATTATTATACAAGGCTTTTATTGTTTCTTTACAGGGACACAAAAACGTGGGATAACTTCTTGCATTTGGTGTTTTAATAAATAATAAACTTTTTAAAATGATTTTAGTCTGCATTGCGCATCAAAATAGAGAAGCGCGTGTGTCTGCTGATTTTTTATAGATAAATACATTTCAAACGATTTTCTAAAATTAATATCAGTATCATATTTATTATTTCTAAGACTATGTTAATTGAAATATGGTTATATTAATTTTAATTTACATTATTTCAATTTGGCTGCGAACCGGCCGAAAATGTATTTCTTGTAATGAAATAGTTACAAGCAACCATATCATTAAATTACATTATTACATTATTATTAAATTACAGTGAGCTATTTTTCCGCGGTGTAATACCGTGTTCGATTCCCGATGTCCTGTAGCTTTCCACTACAATCGTATCAGTTTCTATAGCCGTGTGATGAAGAAACTCTCAGGCAGGAGGAGTTGGCTAGATACGGCGACGGACACACGTCATTCTCGCCACATGATTTTCTTCTCCCAGAGTGTAAATTAAACTAAAACCCAGGCTTGGGGATACCAATAGCTAGCCGGCAAAGTCGGACAAAACGGCCTAAATGGCAAATACATGGTTATTATTATTATTATTATTATTATTATTATTATTATTATTATTGTTATTATTATTATTGTCCTTACTTTTCTCATTTTTGGTACAGTTATATTACTAATAGTACAGATTAGCAAATGCAATGCACAATCAATATACAATATTAACGTAATATGAATCAATGTCAAATGCATAATTTTCCACAAATTTTTGCACTATTGTCCTTGCTATTACCATTGCCTTCTGCATACGTTTTATTATTATTATTATTATTATTATTATTATTATTATTATTATTATTATTATTATTATTGCGATTATAACCTAAAGCGAAACAAATGTGCCAGTAATTCACATATTATGAGCGGCAAATAGTTCGTATTTCGCTTTCAATTAGTACTTCTGGGAGGCAAAAAGAGCCTTCGTCGATC